>CP139502.1:351016905-351210331 GCA_021014915.2 Artemisia tridentata subsp. tridentata | reverse complement strand
TATCCTATGGCCACAATGAGTGCACGTTATATGGTGTAAGTATTATCACGTTGATCAGGCGTCATAATACTAGCACCACATAATTATGCCTTCATGATGATCATACTTTATCTCGAGTCATGAGCAAAACCACCTATCTTAATCCACCTAGTACTTCTATAGTCTCAAAGGTCAACAAGATCAAATGTCATAGTCAAGCGGGAAAACAAAACTATTCGCAGGAGTATCCAAAATCCCAGATTGCCTAGCAGAAGTGAGGTACGCCGTCACAAGCATCATATCTTCCACAATTCGCCAAAATCTCTCAAAACAAAGCCATCACCGAAGATACGAAAAATAAACACGAACTGAAATGCTTCTAGGGAACTTAAAAGGATCTTATTACAATATAACGAAACTTAAGAGGGTCAACGGGAATGAAAGTTAGTCGCCACTAACTTCGGCCTTCATAGAATCAATTCTTCAGAACATAAAGAGTCTGTTTCAAAATCCGCTCATTTAACACATCCAATCTCTTCAAGTCCGGTTAATTTGTCTTCGTCTGTCCATCAATCGGGAAGTGAAACCAAAATCGGGAACTTGTGTCTGGTTCGTCGAGCCTCCTGCAGTTCTTCTTGGAATGTGATGGAGTACTGTGGATTCCTGGCATGCTCTTTAAATCTCTTCATCATCCAGTCTGCTTCCGCTCTCAATTCATCTTAGTACAACCAAGGTGAATAGGGAAGTGAGACTGCATGTCTTCATCAGCTACAAGTTCGCCATCTTGACCAGAATCTCTTCTTCTGCATCGCCAACACTCCTGCCTTGTAAGTAATGTCTTCACTCTTCAGGATAGCCACCGTCGTTGTCAACTCCAGGTCAGGTATTGAACTAATTTCTCTGATATGATTTCTAGTTGTCTTGATGCATACGAAAACTTTCTGTGCAGAAATGGAGTATCACCGAGTCTCTTTCTGATTTATCCCAAAATTGTTCCGTCCGAGGGTAAGGGAGCTAATTTCTATTTCAGCTTTTCCAAAACTCCATTCTCAATTAAACTAAGCTGCTTCTCTCGGTTCACGAAATTTCTCAATGGTATCATAAGTTGTAAACATCTTCCAGAGTGCACAATGATCGACAAATTTCTAGCAAAGTGCAAAAATGATTTGCATGCTTTTCCGCGTCTCCGAATGTACCATTAAGTCATACAATGACCATTTTGTGAAAACGTAGAGGGGGGGTGAATACGTTTACCGTTTTAAAACTTAAAACTTGTTGTATCAAATTTCCACTTTGGCTAGTTCTAATATGAACACTGTCTGTTGTAGTTTATGTCTACCAAGTTGTCACACAAGTATTATCACATAATCACAACACAAGCAATCACATAATGCAAATATAAAAGTAAAGAGATAAGTAAAAGAAAGCGCAAACCGAACACGATGATTTATAGTGGTTCGGTCACGGAGCTCCTCTCCGCCCTACTCCACTCCCCGAGTACCCAACTCGAGAGTTACTTCACTAGATCAACAAGCTCCCTTTCTTAGGCGGAGAAAACCTTTACACGTCGCTTACTTCCTTTTTCGGTACTAAGCTAAACACCGGGTTCTTTACAAGGGTACAACCACTCCCATCGTCGCTTATACAATTACCGACACTAAGCTAGATGTCGAGTTCTTTACAAGGGTACAACCACTCCCAACACTCTTTGTATTTTAAGGACTAAAATACTAACCTCACTCTACTGATCTAAATGATACAATGATGGTTACAACAATGATCCATGACATAAGTATATCATGGATATGAATGCCTACACTATATGAACTTCCATTGATCGGAAGCCTTCAATGTACGAAGATCACAAGCTCCCTAAACTTGTTGTGATGGATCTTCATATATGCATCTTCATGGTGGATTAGTAAGTATCCTATGGATGATGACTTGTGATCTTGAGCTTTGCTTCACAGGATCATAACAAGTGTATGCTTACAACATAATGAAAGTTAGTAACATTATGATCATTATGTAATGGATGATTAATGTGTGTTTCTACATGATTTACTAATGATCTAAATGTATGCAAAGGGTAGAGGGAATGTGTGTTTGAGTTGGATGAACAATGGGTAAACAATGGGCTTCTATTTATAGCCAACAAGATTTTTGCCCCGCGGATTTGAAGGATCCCTTTATTTGGATCCGCGCTTTATGTCATTTGGATCCGCGGGTGACAGCTAGCAAATCTTACTAAATCTTATGAAATCTTCAAATGTCAACTATGTAACTTGAGAATCTAAACAAGATATTATACAATCTTACAAAGATTTCACTTGTGATGTATGCCATGATGTCATGGTATTATTTAACTAATAAAGTTTCCATTTTAAGAAATAAACATGTAAACTTGTATATGTTATTCCTAGTGAACTTTGTAATGTTTATGTGTATCCTAGTGATCATATAAAATGAGGTTCTAAGTAGAATGATTAGCCTTTTTAAAATACTTAATTACCTAACCGTATTTTAAACATTCTAAATGGTTTGTTAAGGTTTTGATCATAATGCCACATAACAAACATGTACGAACCTGTGTTGTATCATACGAGGACTCGAGAGTTGTTGAATGTATGTTGAGACAAGATAAGATTACAAGTAACTTGTACATTTTACGTTATGTATCAAGTTACATGTTTGTCATCAATCAAAACAAACGAGATTGCTTGCACTAGCAATCTCCTCAACGAGACTGCTTGCACTAACAATCTCCCCCTTTTTGATGATGACAAAATATGTAAACATGATAGAAAGTAAAATGCATAAAGTTACTTGTGTCCGTAATTACTTACTTTCTCCTTGTGTCTGTTTACACCTTTCTCCCTTTTCTCCTTGTGTCCGCAATTACTTACTTTCTCCGTTTACACCTTTCTCCCCCTTTTGTCGAAGCAAAAAGGGTGTGTCCTTGGAGTTAACTTCATTTCTCCCCAAAAAGGCGAGCTTGCATCATCCCTAGTGAAGTTAAATAGACTACTCCAATCTCCTATGGTTGTTGCGTCTCCTAGGTTGTAAGCGGATCCATGGATCAAATTAAGACTCTTAACCTACATCAAGGTTAGTGGTGTGCAACATAAAAAGAATATATATGAAAAATGCATGATGAATGAAATGCGAATAGCCAACGATACACGTGGGTAATCTATGTTGGACTATGTAGACCTATCTCCTCCTTTTTGTCGAAACGAAAAGAAGATATGCGTAGCGAAATGTGGTAACCAATCCTTGGTGATTACTCCTCCTAGTTTAGATTACCAAGTATGATAATGCAATGATAATGAGAAGTTTAAGGCTCCCCCTTGGATAATACTCCCCCTAATTGGAGTGACAAGGTTAAGATGTATGATCCTACAAAAAAAATAGTTAGAATATGATATCCTCCCCTTGATGTATACTCCCCATTGCTAGAGTACCAACGTATACTTTCCAAGGATGGGAAATGCTACAAAAAAATGAGTTAGTTCATGATGTCCTCCCCCTTGATGTATACTCCCCGTTGCTAGGGTACCAACGTATATGATCCAAGGATGAAGAATCCTACAAAATAAAGGTTAGTATAAAACAATATTTGTCCTTGGACAAGTATATGATATACACCAATGTGTGTATATGATGCATCCTAAAAACTACTTGACGAAAGCTCTCCCTTGCTCTAGCGCGTCAGGATGAACCTACAAAACAAAAGATCAATGCACTAGAAGCTATGTCTTAAGTCATATACGACCAATGTGTATAGACGATGCAATATGAGTGCTAGACTGATAATCCTCCTGGTTTGAGATTGTCAAGAAGCACCTATAAAAAAAGGAATAGTAATCGAAGCAAAATTTATCCTATGATGAGTAAGCTATATACGATCGAGCGTATATGATGATGAACCTACAATGAAATGGTTAGTGCAATATATTTTATCTCAAAGAAAAATATTATGCAACATATCAATAATCTAATCACAAGCAACATACCAATTGTGATTGTCTAATCAAATAAAAATATGATGCAGCAATATCATATGATAAAATCCTACAAAACAATGCCTATGAGGAGGATATGAAGTGAAGTTAAAAAAACTTAAAGTGAGTGGTGTTAATATGATGTTGGTTTACAAGTGAATGATAACTTAATGGATGACTAAAGGTTGATGTAAGTAGGTTTTTCGCTAATCCATGGGATTGATGATTAGTGAAAGAAGTGATGGATGGTGGTGATTATAATGAATGCAATGAATTCAGAAACTCTAATGTATAGCAAATGATATAAGAGTATTTGAAGACGGTTACGGTTATGATATTATCATCTACCAAAGATGAATCGTGTCATAGTAAATGTTTGAATGAGAATGAGAGGAAGTGAAGACAATGATCACTTAGGAATAGAGATTCCATATGTAACAATTGGAAATACTAGATACCTATATGTGGATGAGAATGACATCATATGATGAGAGTGTTGGTTGGACTAACATGTTGAGAATGATGGTTCTGTTTGCACTGACAATGACATGCTTGATATGTAACAAGAATGAAAAAGGATGAGATCCTATGATGGTGTTCTAGACACTGAAGATGTTCTAGACAATTAAGTTGTGAGATTAAGATGAAAATCCTAGATTCGTTGATTACCTAAAGTTGTTTGGTTTCTGAATGGTTAAAAGCTGATCAGGTACCCGCGGATTTGGCGAAACCAAAATTTTGGTTCCGTCCTTCTTATCGAAGGGTTCCGTGGGACCAAAATCGATTAGGTCATGTTTTGTCGTTTTTGATCAAACGAAGGTTCATGCTAAGGTCTATTCACTTATAACTACTAATTTGGTTTCACTAATCCTAGTCAAATTCTAAGGAGACTTAATGTATCTCATTTAAGAGGTTTGTCAAACACATGATGTGTTTTTCTTTTAATGAGATATTGGTGCAGAGCTGTGATGTTGAGCTAATAAGGTTAGAAACACTTTGTGATTTTGTGAACTGATTTAACTAAGTGATTTGAACCTACTTGTCGGTATTTGGGAATGTAAGAAACATGAGTACTTGTTATTTAATGAAAAGACAATTATGTGAATGAATTTCTCTCCTCCTTAATTGGCGGACATTCAACATAATCTATGATGCATTAAATGAAGAATGAAGGTAAAGTGTTTAGGATGTTGCAGATTAATGAAAGCGATGAGCTTAGCAATGTTTTAGTGGATATTGGTTAGCATACAAAGAACTTCATCCGTGAAGTTATGTAGCTCTTCTCTATCAATGCGAGATGATCGCACGATGAGGCATGTGGTTTTCCTTATGGGAGATATATTGTTTTAACTAAAAGATGATGGAGATATTGTTAGGTGAGCGGAAGCAACAATACGATTTGGAGAGAGGTATATTGAAAGATATCCAAACACAAATTTCAAACCTCTAAAACTTAATCCTATTATCTTTTAAAGCTATATGCAAGAAAATGGATCCCATAAACATATTACTAATCTAAGTAGCAATAATGAGATAACAATTATGCAAAATAAGCATAACAAAGAGAAATAACAAATAGTTTGTTATCAGCCTACAAGACAAAAGTCTTAATGAAAAAAGATGTGAATATCATTTGATAACATCTTATAAAAACAAATAATCTACTAATAGACATAAAGATACCACATAGCATAAAGACAAATAATCATATTGCAAGATAGCATTGTTTTAGATACTACATTGTGAAATTGTTTTTAAGTTAGGCTTAGTCACTTAAGCATACTTACCTATTAATTAACACAATGATCTATGTATAAAATAAAATGACTTCTAAATGTTCATCATACCAAGACCACTTAGACAAAGTGCACATATGGCAAACAAATAGTGTGACAAAGAAGTGAGACTAAGATTCATGCAAACCATTATAACATTTAGGAGCATGTACCATTTAGACTATCCTACGAAAAAGCTCAATGATTGTCAACTAAAGACAAAGACTATCTAACACCATATAGTAAGTGTGAGTTAACAAGTAATACGTTAATCTTGCGAAATAGCATATAACAAAAGAATGAACATATCATACAAATCATATAGCATATAAGCATGCAGAAAAAACCTTTCTAAGGTTTACACATTTGACAATGATAACATCAAGATATCAAACAAATATCATGTAATCAATACACGTATATGTAATGCAAGTGATTTTATTAATAAACTAAAGAAAAATCACATCTACTTCTTGTTTGATTAATTATTCCTAAGACAAGATAATTCACCAATACATGACTTAATGAGACTCAACTATTTCTATAAAAACTAGTGTGATGAAGATGTCATGTTATACACGTAAATTTGACAAATATGTGTCGATGGATTTTAATCATTGTGTTTGGAATCTAAGATTGAATGATCTAAAGGGTGACATCCTTTAAGTTGAGTTTAAGTATGAGTTATGCAAGTGATCTAAGATCAAGACATGTGTTTGTGTGTGGTAACGGGATATGTCATGAAAGTTCTGAAGAAAGTTCTTTGGAACAAGAATCTAAATAAAGTTACCAACTTTAATAGGTCTTGTGTATGCTCCAGAGATGTGAATATGCACAAGGTTTGACCAAGGTTTAATGTACGCTTAAAAGGAAATAGATACGTATGGTATCTTTCAACAAGTAAGATTTAACTAGTGCTCAATAAGGAAGATAGTTCATAGAACTAGTGGATGTTTGTTTTAAGATTATTTGCCCAATGAGGTGTAATGAAATCTCTTGTAACATAACCGTTCATGTTGCAAGAAAATAATGATGCATAGGATATACATTATCCTTTTTAACAAGATGAAAAATAAACACATAATGTTTTTCCGAAACATCATGTTTTCCTAAATGAAGATATGAACACAAAGTATTTGAATTGGATAGACTTATCCTAAATAAACTAGGTTTCAATAATATGATAACTAGACAAGATAAACTTACTTGAGTTTCTTTTGTATACTCCTCAAGATTGTTATTTGGGATGTATGAGATTGGCTTTGAGATTTCATTATAACATAAGTTGTTACAATGTTGATTCAAGATTAAATGAAACAAAGTATTACCAATACTTTGATGACTTGTGGTACTACTTAATGAATGTGAGCATCATGCTCATTTGATGGTGAAGTTCTAATTCTATAGGTGGCAAGGTATTGATGAGTTGATTCAACTTGCATTTGATTTGGTATGAGTGTTGGACTAAGGGCTTTTTGAGCAATGCACTCAATGGCGTGAATTATGGTGATGAAGGAGTTTGTTGAACTTTTGGGTTTCATGAATGTTGAAGATTACAAGAATGGATACTAATTCTTGTGGTTCACTAGCGGATGAAGTGTTTGGTTATGTTTGTGAAACCTAGGGGCTGAAGGTGATGAAGACTAATTCTTATGTTCCATTGGTTGGTATAACTAGTGTGTGATGTGATCTAAAGCTTAGGGTCTGAGACGTATCACAGAAGTGAATGTGTTGGGATAATGGTGAAAGTACAAGTGTACTTAGGTGATAGGATAAGTGTTTTAACATACGTTGTTAAAAATACTTGGGAGTTGATCATTTCGGATATGACTTTTAATGACTACAATCGTAAGTCAAATTTACTTGAATATTTCGGATGAAATACTTAAGTTGTCAATCCTACTTTATTGAGATAAGACTTGATAATACATCTATAACCTAAGTGTGAGTTATGACTCGATGTAAATCTTAATCGTCTTGAAGAATGACATGTTAACCAAGTAAGGCAACATATGTGGAAACTGGACAATATCCACAGTCATGAGTTGGGTTTGTAATCTATGATATATTTGCAAACAGTGAGTTTGGATTAGTTTGGAAGTTGTCAATTTACAAATCAAGCTAGTGAATGAGTAAAGGACGGGAGGATGCAGTGTGTAATGATCACAAATACTCAGTGGTTTACCGAAAAGGTACCTTGGAGCATTTTCATGAAATTTTAAACTGTGATTAGATATGATTGTCCTATTTGGTGTTTGGTGAGATGTTCTAATCCTAATTTGAGTGAACATTAGAGATAAGAATCCCAAGAATTAGAATCAATAATCCAAGGATCGAAACTAGTCGGGAATTTTGAAACAGTTACTGTTGACACCCACGGATCCAATCGACAACAAAGGTGGAGCCAAAGTTTGGGAGCCGTGGATTCCGTGGGTTCTGTACTGGCGGATCCAAAGCTAACTCTTGACGGATCCAAAATGAGGGATCCGTCGGATCCGTTGAACAAAAGTACTAAAAACAAACAGAGAGATATGCAAAATTGGCGTTTTTCGACCAAGACCTGAAAATTCTCCTGGAACATATCTATTAGCTAATATGTAATGCAAAACTACTAAAATTGTTTATTCTAACACATATACACACATAGTTTAATCCGATCATATTAACTTACCTTAAATGAGAGTTAAGCCAAACAGTGGCTTAAACCCGGAAACTTGATAACATCAAAGTGTTATCGTCCTGCATGATATGGTTAGTTCACATGAAGTTTTAACAACAAGATAATATCCTAAAGGCATAACAACTCAACACATCATTGTTTCAAATTGTTTGTACCAAACACTCTTTTTCAAAGATACTACATGTTTACTCATTATAACACTTGAGCAATTAAGTGAGAGTTTGTGCAAGTCAATATTTTTCAAGACATTTCACTTAGTACATATTTCTAAGTAAGTTATGCAAGGTTTTCACATAATATAATCAAACAATAGTATCTAAGTCTAAAAGTAGAACAGACACAGTTTATCAATGTATTACACAATATCTAGCAAATGTTCTATTATGCATAAAACAAGCAATTGATAAACAAGCAAGTAAGTATCATGGCAAGACACTTATGTATTACAAATAAACAAGTACAATCACACTTATCAACAAGCATATCACATATATGCAAATAATATAGAACAGTTAGCCACATAGCATAGCATAGATGAAAGTATACTTTTTGTCACTTTGCGTTTAAATATGACGATGTATGCCAAGCTTAATTTGTTTCCTTTATATTACCAAATTCTTTAGTTTCAAAAAAAATCATATTTATGAGCAAAGGATACCAATTTACATTGCTCGACTCAAAAGTTTAACTTACTGTGTCAAAATAAAACTTAACATTTTAAACAGGTTATAGTATTTGATTTGTTTTACCTACTTCAATTTAGATCTAGGCCATGAGACTATTTTTAAATGAAAATAGACTCAATTCCCTTCAAAATGATAGGTGGCGCGACTCCTACAGACTTACGGTTAATTAGTTATGAATTTTTGAAATTTGACAAAAACTGAGTACTGCACCGACGGATCTGACGGATCCTTTTAGAGGGATCCGCCCTTTATGTGATTTGGATCCGCCGAGACCTGTGACAGATTATCCTAAACTCATATTTTGACATAGCAAAAGTGTATGAGACTTGCTACACTTAATCTTAGGCATATATTACAAATATTAACACTATTTCTACCTATGTGACTTATCTAAACATTACGGAGGTGATTTTTCAACTAACTTAATGGTTATTCCAAACACTCCCTTCAAAACGGTATTTTTCGTAAATTAGTTCTGAGCACATAATTTGACACTTACAAATTCTTTCGAGAAACATTTTTCTTTTATTTTTCAAGAACACCTTCAAGCTTGTATACAAAGTGATATTTAACAACAAAATTTCAAAGTATACTTAGCTAAACATTTTTCATATTATGTTCTGCTTCAGAGGTAATTTGATACATGGATCTTACTCTATTTTAAAAACCATTTGTTTTGAAAATGAGAGCCAACCCGCTCTGATACCAATTGTGAAAACGTAGAGGGGGGGGGGGTGAATACGTTTACCGTTTTAAAACTTAAAACTTGTTGTATCAAATTTCCACTTTGGCTAGTTCTAATATGAACACTGTCTGTTGTAGTTTATGTCTACCAAGTTGTCACACAAGTATTATCACATAATCACAACACAAGCAATCACATAATGCAAATATAAAAGTAAAGAGATAAGTAAAAGAAAGCGCAAACCGAACACGATGATTTATAGTGGTTCGGTCACGGAGCTCCTCTCCGCCCTACTCCACTCCCCGAGTACCCAACTCGAGAGTTACTTCACTAGATCAACAAGCTCCCTTTCTTAGGCGGAGAAAACCTTTACACGTCGTTTACTTCCTTTTCCGGTACTAAGCTAAACACCGGGTTCTTTACAAGGGTACAACCACTCCCATCGTCGCTTATACAATTACCGACACTAAGCTAGATGTCGAGTTCTTTACAAGGGTACAACCACTCCCAACACTCTTTGTATTTTAAGGAATAAAATACTAACCTCACTCTACTGATCTAAATGATACAATGATGGTTACAACAATGATCCATGACATAAGTATATCATGGATATGAATGCCTACACTATATGAACTTCCATTGATCGGAAGCCTTCAATGTACGAAGATCACAAGCTCCCTAAACTTGTTGTGATGGATCTTCATATATGCATCTTCATGGTGGATTAGTAAGTATCCTATGGATGATGACTTGTGATCTTGAGCTTTGCTTCACAGGATCATAACAAGTGTATGCATACAACATAATGAAAGTTAGTAACATTATGATCATTATGTAATGGATGATTAATGTGTGTTTCTACATGATTTACTAATGATCTAAATATATGCAAAGGGTAGAGGGAATGTGTGTTTGAGTTGGATGAACAATGGGTAAACAATGGGCTTCTATTTATAGCCAACAAGATTTTTGCCCCGCGGATTTGAAGGATCCCTTTATTTGGATCCGCGCTTTATGTCATTTGGATCCGCGGGTGACAGCTAGCAAATCTTACTAAATCTTATGAAATCTTCAAATGTCAACTATGTAACTTGAGAATCTAAACAAGATATTATACAATCTTACAAAGATTTCACTTGTGATGTATGCCATGATGTCATGGTATTATTTAACTAATAAAGTTTCCATTTTAAGAAATAAACATGTAAACTTGTATATGTTATTCCTAGTGAACTTTGTAATGTTTATGTGTATCCTAGTGATCATATAAAATGAGGTTCTAAGTAGAATGATTAGCCTTTTTAAAATACTTAATTACCTAACCGTATTTTAAACATTCTAAATGGTTTGTTAAGGTTTTGATCATAATGCGACATAACAAACATGTACGAACCTGTGTTGTATCATACGAGGACTCGAGAGTTGTTGAATGTAAGTTGAGACAAGATAAGATTACACGTAACTTGTACATTTTACGTTATGTATCAAGTTACATGTTTGTCATCAATCAAAACAAACGAGATTGCTTGCACTAGCAATCTCCTCAACGAGACTGCTTGCACTAACACATTTGTCCAAGTACTCCCGAGAAAATATCATTTATCAAGTTCACAAAACAGTCAGAGCTTTAGCTAATACTATTAGCGTCCCTAACCATCATAGCAGTCGTTTACGAATATGGAAGGCGATTCCAAGAATAAAATCAATTGATCAGAAGGAAACTTCGCGCTCTGAAATTAAACAAACACATAGTCGTTTCAGGGTGGATGATGGCTCCTAACGGTAATACGGTTCAGCTTCCTGTAATCAATACATATCTCCAATCACCATCCTTCTTTATCGCGAACGAAACTAAAACACGCCCAGAAAATACACTTAAGTAACTCGCTTCCTGGTCTTCGGTTGCTGCTCTTCCCGGTCGCTCAATTCAACAGGTATGATTCCAGACACATCTGAAAGACACCTTCGCTTGGTGACTAGACAATCTCTCGATTTCATGTCAAATCCTACTTCACGCTCCGATGGAAACATATGTGGTTCAGCCACGAATCATATTCAGAAAACTCAGGGTGCCAAATAACTCTCAAGGTAAGATTCATTCATTAGCGTACGAAATGGTTTCTAGGAAAACTTCATAACCGCGAAAGCAACACACGAGTCTCCAGAGTCATAGTGATAGCAAAGGGTTTGACAATTGGTAATCATAGTAGGGAGTTCGAAATTGTTTCAAACGCTAAAGGTAAGGCATAGAAGGGTAGTTGTCAGTATTAGAGTGATCAATTAACCAATTCCTTGCAGGAATGAAATTGAAGTTAACTATCCGAAGAAAGACAGATCAGCATAGCAAAACTTATCGTTCAAAAGTGAGAGGGAAACTTCTTATACTCATGGTTAAACACCACAGGACTTCTCGTAGGGACAGAGGTGGGTGAAAACGAAATCGAATAATGTCGGACGATTCATAGATACTCATCAAAAGCAAAAGACAAATAACAAAACATATTCAGTACGTCATCGCCATGGAGGTTCTCAGAATGCCCGAAGAGGTATCAAAATGATTAACGAAAGGATCAAAGATCAGAGTCAAAATCTGAAGATGAGGATCAACTAGTGTCAGGCAATTATTATGAAATTCTCAATGCCTTCAAGATTTAATCAGGTTCAAATCTTAGGTGGTGCAAAACATAAGCTTTCGCTTTCCAAAAGTGATATCAACAGGATCTAACCAAAAGCAAGGCACGAATCAGAGTGATGCGGAAGCAATGATACTTAAACAAATGCCTTATAGTCTACCCATTCCTCACTGGTCAAAACTTACGTTCCTATAGGGAAACCTTAAAGCAAATTTTCAAAGGTTGTCTTATGAGTGCCTACAGGGAGAACCTAGTGGTCCTAACTTACACAGGCCAAGGGTAATGTATTACGAATCGCAGCCTGTTCTCTGACACCATAATTGTAACACCCCAACCCGACAAGGGTAAATATATCACAAAATGGTTTCATATCAGATCAAAACAAAGCATACATTTACAGTAATACAAGAATCTCAAAGGTTACAAATGAAATACTGAAATTACAAGGTTACAAATGCGAATACAAATTCTAAAAATATAATATCTTCTAATCAACTCTAATCCAGAATAACTATCAAGTCTTCTAAGTCCAAGGTACTCTCCACTCATTCCCAGCTCCCTACTAAACCTGCCGTTGGAAAAGAAATGCGGCTGAGCTTAAAAAGCTCAGTGAACAGATGTATATAAACGAAAACGAAAGCAAAAGGAAACGAATATATATGGTATAGTGCAATGGAATAACATAAGGTATAGACAAAGGTACAAAGTAAGAAAGGGAAAAGGGAAGGTCAGTAATCCACCACGAGCCCGAACACAAATCAAATATAGTAACCATGTCTTCATAATCATATAGAGGGGAGACCTCTCAGATAATCAGATAATATGAGGGGTGTCCTCATTCTTCAAATGGAGTAGCTAACTCCCGAACTTGTGAAAGACGTGGATTGCACCCAGCATCAGTCACCGAACAATATATAATATCAAACCATGTTAAATCCACTAATACGAACACGAACCTAGGATGCATCCATACGCCCCCGAACAATAATATAGGCCATAATAAATATAATGTGCATGCAACGAACAATATGGGGACGGTGTGTAACATCACTCGAACACACTGGAGTCATGCCATTGGTGCATCAATGACACGGCCATGTTACCTTCATGGCTAGGAAACGAACTTGGCTCGGGTATCAAACTGAAGGGTCAAAGGTCAAAGGTCCAAATTTTAGCAAAGGTTCAAATAGTCAAAGTCATCGAATCATAGTCAAAGTCCCAATATCAAAGCAAAGGTTCAAATAGTCTAAGTCATCATCGGAGGTTCAAAATCAAATGGTTCATTTAAAGTAATCTTTATCAAATGATTTTCATAAAAATAATCTTTAATAATGGTTTTCACAAAAGTAGTCTTTAAACGTAGTTTTCATAAAAGCTTAGCCAAATTCCAATTAAAAGTGGTAGCGCATATTTCATAAACGTCATTTTAAAAATAGTTTTTCCTCAAAACATTTCCATGATATAATTGAAAAGGTTTTCACATCTAGTTACCAAAATCAAATGAACCTTCGAAGTATCAAGTGTTTCGAATACTAATAACACAAGGTAACGAACGAATATCAAATGGATCATTATAGAGGCTCAAAGCAAAAAGGGTCATATCGAACATCAAAGTAAAAATGAATCAAACAAACGAACCAAAGTGTAGGGGAAAATAGAAATGGCTTAGGGAATCTTAAAACGAATCAAGATAAATGAGTCATGAGAGGAGAAAACACCCTTACTGAAAGAGGGTAGAATATATGTACCTTATACCGCAAGTGCAAACATATCTAGAAATATAAAGATCGGAAACAACTCCATCTTCAGCGAATCTACACGAATACACGGTCGTCTTATTATTAATATCTTCTTCAAATCAGATTTCTCATTTTAGTCGGCTTTCCATTTTTAGTAACTTTCCATTTATAGCAGGTTTCCAAAATTAGTAAGTTTCCATTTTTAGAAAGTTTCCTTATTTAGCAAATTTCCATAATTAGACAAATTCCACAAAGTAATTAGGTTAAGTCATTAATTAAGCCTCATTATGGAAATAGGGTACATTTTAACAAGTTATAAAAGTTTAGGGTTAATTATAACAAGTTTCCATAGCTTAGGGTTTTAAATGTAAATATTCCAAAGTTAAAGGTCTAAAATGAAAATATCACAAGTTACTCATTTTAAATCATATGACATCCAGAATTACACTTTTAACCCTTTAGGTTTCACAATTTACAATTTACACCCTTTAGTTAATTTAATTACAAAATAAACCCTATAATTACATAAATCACAATTTCACCCTTATCATATTTATATTAACACATCAAGCCTTTTATTTTACCAAATTATAGAATATACCATTTAAATTAGTATGTGGTACGAATGCCCCTTTCAAATTTCATAATTTACAAAACTAGTCCCTTGAATTTATAAAACTATAATTCGAATTACAAATTAATCATAATTACATATTTAGCCCTTAAGTATCCAAAATTACACATTACACCCTTCATATCTGATTGCGTGGTTTTGTAACCTTACAACAGGTTTTACCTCTCGAGGGATCTCAAGAGGCTTACAACCCCACCAGGCAGTGTACCTGACCGATGTAGTATAGTGTAGTGGTAAGTACGGGGGATTGATCGTTCTCCACAGGGAATAGTGTTCGTTAGGTGTGAAAGGCTACTCTAATTAGGTCTAAGGGTTGAGGAAGATTCTTTTTATGTTTTTATAGTTTTTATGAAAGCAAGTAAAATCTCGGGTTTTGAAGGAGTGGGCGGAATTAGTTGCTAGTCAACTAACCCAATTTACTACGAATGCAAATAAAATAAATAACTGAAAATAAAATGTGGTGAGAAACTTATGTGTAGAGAAATGTGTTTACTTAGATTTCCTTACTCCCTAACTATCTTTTACCGGTTAATTAGTGTGTATTAGTCGCGTGGATGACGGTGTATTCCTCAATACCATTCGTGGGGTGGCGTACTTACTTCCCCAACTCTACAAGCTCCTACTTCACTCCTATGTCGAGCCGGCTAGGAAGCTCCTAACATGGGATCACTAGAATTCGCTTGTGCATTAAATACAACCATAAAAACCTTTAGTACGCGTTTGGTTCATGTTTCTTAAGACGTTCAAGCAAGTTACCGAATAGGAAGTTAGCCAGTTTTCTTAAGCCTAACATAGATAAACAATCATCCAATACAACTAACAACACACTAACAACCAATAATCAATAGCTAGGTTTCATTAGATCTAAGCAAACACAAGATAAATTTAGCCTAACATGTTAAACAAAAGACAAGAATAAGATAGAATCAAACAACACATAGACATATTGAATGATTAATTGATAACTTATCTTTCAATGAAACATGGAAGATCTCAAGGCAAAAAGCCCTGAAAAAGTAGCTAAAATCGTCTTAGGGTTTTATCCCAAAATTCCACACACTAAGCTCTCCTTTGATGACAAAAGATTAGAAAACTATATATAGATTTTTGGATCTGACGGCGTCACCTTATGGAGTGTGACGCCGTCACCCTCGCCGCTTCTAGGGTTCCCGGATGACCTTCTTGACGCCGTCCCTCTTTAGCTCTTCAAAAATCCATTCTGGCTTATCAAGGCTTGACGCCGTCAGCTCGTGAACGTGACGCCGTCCCCTTATGATTTAAGCCGTGACGCCCTTGATCAAGTTAAAGCGTGACGCCGTCAGAATTCACATGCTATTTTCACTGGCTTATCATGAGTAAATTTCACGTCCAACTTTTCTTGCCAAAGCATGACGCCGTCCAGAGTAAATTGTGACGCCGTCAAGAGTAACTTTTAGCCGATTTTTGAGACTTTGTCGTTTTCTTCACTTTTATGCTCCAAAAACGTCCAAAATGCCTCCTTTTCCAGATTTCTCCTCAAAAGTACCTAAAATGACAAAAGGAACGATTTAGGGCAATATTTGATCAAATAAATACGATTTAAGGCTTAAATGACCCCTTAAAAGCGGTACACTTTTCGCCTCATCAAATACCCTTACACTTGAGATTTGCTTGTCCTCAAGCAAATGCGCTTTTATTCTAATCAAAATACAAGTTAGGGGTCATTTAATGCAAACATAAAAGTAATTACAACAAATAATCGTTCCACTTCAATCATAATAAGCACGAAGATTATAAACTAGCACCTCACAAGTAGTGTTTAGATACTCACATCTCTCAAGTGTCATCAAAATAAATCTCATAAATGAAAACGGATAATATCTCTCACTACCTGTCATAGCAAATAGATTACCATAGGCTTGGGAAAGGATCGAAAACCTCCTCCACTAGGCGTAAGCACCTAAGATAAACTATCAAAGAGGGCTTTTAAATGGGTTATAACGTTAGGTGTAGGGAAAAGGAAAACACGGTTTTGTTGGATAAAGGATATTTTACTGGTGGCGAGTTAAAAATCTTGATCAATTACATGTACTATACAATGTTGCTAAGCCAAGACTAGACTCGATCTTAAGCTAATGATAAAATAACAAAAACATAAAATAAACATAAAATAAAACGGGATGGTAGTCCGTATGTTTTTTCTACTTTTCTTTTTCTCATTTTTTTGTATTTTTCTTGATTTTTTCGATTTTTTTTTTTTTTTTTTTTTTTTTTTTTTTTTTTTGCATACACTTTTACCCTACCATCCAAAATAATACATCATAGGGGCATTGCATCCCCCTTACACTTGAATTTTTACATAACTTTACAAATACTAATCTAATGACTCGAATTAAGATAATTGAAAAACTTGGAGTACTTTTAAAATATTTAGCACATATGGGGGTAATAAATGATGTTCTTCCCCATTACTCCATTACACTAGTACTTTACCCATGAGTCCCAATTGATGAGGCGAAAAGTGTACCGCTTTTAAGGGGTCATTTAAGCCCGAAATCGTATTTATTTGATCAAATATTGCCCTAAATCGTTCCTTTTGTCATTTTAGGTACTTTTGAGGAGAAATCTGGAAAAGGAGGCATTTTGGACGTTTTTGGAGCATTAAAGTGAAGAAAACGGCAAAGTCTCAAGAATCGGCTAAAAGTTACTCTTGACGGCGTCACAATTAACATGGGACGGCGTCATGCCTTGGCAAGAAAAGTTGGATGTGAAATTTACTCATGACGGGCCAGTGAGTTAGCATGAGAATTCTGACGGCGTCACGCTTTAACTAAATCAAGGGCGTCACGGCTTAAATCATAAGGGGACGGCGTCACGTTCATTATCCGACGGCGTCAAGCCTTGATAGGCCAGAATGGATTTTTGAAGAGCTAAAGAGGGACGGCGTCAAGAAGGTCACCCGGGAACCCTAAAAGCGGCGAGGTGACGGCGTCACAATGCATAAGGTGACGCCGTCAGATCCAAAAATCTATATATAGTTTTCTAATTTTTTGTCATTAAGGGAGAGCTTAGTGTGTGGAATTTTGGGATAAAACCCTAAGACGATTTTAGCTACTTTTTCAGGGCTTTTTGCCTTGAGATCTTCCATGTTTCATTGAAAGATAAGTTATCAATTAATCATTCAATATGTCTATGTGTTGTTTGATTCTATCTTATGCTTGTCTTTTGTTAACATGTTAGGCTAATTTTATCTTGTGTTTGCTTAGATCTAATGAAACCTAGCTATTGATTATTGGTTGTTAGTGTGTTGTTAGTTGTATTGGATGATTGTTTATCTATGTTAGGCTTAAGAAAACTGGCTAACTTCCTATTCGGTAACTTGCTTGAACGTCTTAAGAAACATGAACCAAACGCGTACTAAAGGTTTTTATGGTTGTATTTAATGCACAAGCAAATTCTAGTGATCCCATGTTAGGAGCTTCCTAGCCGGCTCGACATAGGAGTGAAGTAGGAGCTTGTAGAGTTGGGGAAGTAAGTACGCCACCCCACGAATGGTATTAAGGAATACACCCGTCATCCACGCGACTAATACACACTAATTAACCGGTAAAAGATAGTTAGGGAGTAAGGAAATCTAAGTAAACACATTTCTCTACACATAAGTTTCTCACCACATTTCATTTTTGTTATTTTATTTTATTTGCATTCGTAGTCATTTGGGTTAGTTGACTAGCAACTAATTCCGCCCACTCCTTCAAAACCGAGATTTTACTTGCTTTCATAAAAACTATAAAAACATAAAAAGAATCTTCCTCAACCCTTAGACCTAATTAGAGTAGCCTTTCATACCTAACGAACACTATTCCCTGTGGAGAACGATCAATCCCCCGTACTTACCACTACACTATACTACATCGGTCAGGTACACTGCCTGGTGGGGTTGTAAGCCTCTTGAGATCCCTCGAGAGGTAAAACCTGTTGTAAGGTTACAAAACCACGCAATCAAGTTTTTGGCGCCGTTGCCGGGGAATAGTTATTGTTTAGGTTGAATTTTTATTTCTATTAGGTCTACTCACTAGATTCCTTTCTAGTGAGATTTTTATTTTATTTTTCTAGGTTTTCTTTAGTCTATCTATTTTCTTCGTGTCTTTGTTCGTAACCATTACCATCCGACATCATGGAAGATGGTAATATCCTTAACCCCCACAACCCACCACCACAACAACCACCACCACCTCCTAGAGCCCGTACTTTAGGAGAGTATTCCCGTCCTAGCCACCATGGCTATCGAAACACCATTGAGCTCACTCAAGGAGCCAATATCACACCCTTGCGATCCGACACCATCCGGTTGGTGCAAAGTGGATGCGCATTCCATGGACTTCGTTCTGAAGATCCTAATCAACATCTCAAGGACTTTCTTAAAATCGTTGATTCTATAGACCTTGATGTTGCCACTCGAGAGACGACCCGATTGCGTCTCTTCCAATTCTCTCTGCGGGACCAAGCTAGTCAGTGGCTAGAACGTCAACCCGCAGGATCCATTACCTCTTGGGATGATCTCACCACTCGTTTCCTTGCTCAGTTTTTCCCACCGGGAAGAACTACCAAGCTAAGGAATGATATCTTGATGTTCCAACAACGTCAAGGCGAAACTCTCTACGAGGCATGGACTCGATTCAAGGACTTACTCCAAAAAGTCCCTCACCATGGCATAGAACTTTGGCTCCAAGTCCAAATCTTCTATGACCATATCAATCTCTCCACGAGGCAAACCATTGACCAATCGGCCGGTGGCAAGCTACGTGATCTAAGTGCGGAACAATCATGGGCTCTCCTAGAGGATCTTGCTCTTTATGACAACGAAAGTGGGAGTGATCCCCGTGATTTGAATAAAACAGTCAAGGCAATATCTTTGCCTTCGAACAATTCAAGCACTTCTGACCATAGGATCATAGAACTTGAAGACCAAGTCAAGTTTCTCATGAAATCCTACGAGGCTCCTAAATCTTCAAGCCAAGTGAACAAAATCACTTCCTCATGTGAATTATGTAGTGGTCCCCACGACACTCGTGATTGCATGGAACTCCCCGAACAAGCTTTTGTGGACTACGCATCCTCGCGTACCGACAGAGCGGGAGACAAGTGGTACACTTTCAAACCCGAGCCAAACCATTACGGTGATACATACAACCCCTCATGGAAAAATCACCCGAACCTTAGGTGGAAACAAAACCAAAACTCACAACAAACCAATTCTTCCAACCCACCTAATCGTTTCCAATCAAGCGGTTCCAACTCGAACCATACTTTCAACAACAATCCTTCCGGCAATGGTAGTACCAATAACTTTGAAGGATTGATGTCTCAATTTATGGCATCTCAAGAAGCTCGTTTAGCCAAGTTTGAAGCCGATTTCAAACAAAAACAAAGCGAGATGACCGATAAGATTGACACCTTGTTGAAAGCCCTCAATGACCGAGAAATGGGAGCACTCCCTAGCAACACGGTCAAGAACCCGAAACTAAATGTCAACGCTATTTCATCGGTTTCGTCCCCTAGTTCTTGTCCACAATATTATTCGGTCAATTCCATGAGCACGTGTTTCAAACAAACCCAAGTCGTTCCAAATGACCAAGAAGTTATGACATCCAAATTGGTCAACAACATAGTTGAAACACCTCCCACTCAAAACCTTGACGAAGAATTCAAGGAGCTCCACCTTGAAAGTCCGGTTGTTGATGTGTTGGATGAGAAGAAGCTCAAATTAGGCAAAAAAGGGACCGCCTTCGTTCAAAACAAACTACCTAAGAAGTTAGATGATCCGGGCTTATTTGTTCTACCTTGCAAGGTCGGTAATTCGGAGGCTTATGACACATTAGCCGATCTTGGATCAAGCCTTAACCTACTTCCGTTACCTCTCTACACCTCTCTAAAACTTGGAAAACTTGAAGAAACCGAGGTGATAATAGGCTTAGCGGATGGAAGTGTTGCTTACCCGGTTGGAGTAGTTAAGGACGTGTTAGTACACATTGGAAAACTAACCATTTTAGCCGATTTCCACGTCCTTGATATGGTTAGCGACCCTACATGCCCCTTGTTGATAGGTAGAGGATTTTTGGCGACCGCTAGTGCTATGATTGATTGTAAGGAATCTAAGATAGCGGTAGGAGAAGGAGATACTTGGTCAATCTATGATGTTAAGAAACACGCCTATGATACTAGTGAGGAACCGACACCCCATTGGTTAGAATTAAATAGGAGACCATCTAGATATGGACCTTGTATTGATAGAGACTTCATAGGACCCCAACGCCCATTTTACCTAGAAGAGGACTTTGTTAACCGAACACATACGGTGGAGCAACTCTTGGCTAGGGACACCGAATTGGATCCATTTGAAGACCCTCTAGTTTTTAGAAAGATGATTGATTTCCTAGGAGTTCTGCCAATTAACCTAGGAATGAATAAGTGGATTTGTGAGGAAGATGATCATAAGTGGAATTGGGATAAACCACCCAAAGATGGAGATGGGTCATGGCATATCAAGATGACATTGTATGACCCGGATGGAGAGAAGTTTGAAAAGATATATCGTACTAAGCGAACCAATAGGAAACTTCAATCCCAGCTTAACCCTAAAGACGTCCTCGATGACGAGCTTACTTACATAGGATAGCGTGACTTTGAGTCTAGCTACAAGACTCGTTAATAAAGAAAAGCGCTTCTTGGGAGGCAACCCAAGCTTTATTTGTTTTATTTGTTTTGTGTGTTTATTTATTTGTTTGTTTGATTTTATTTGTTTCCGTATGTGTGTTTAAGTTTTATTATTATTGATTCATGTTCAAAACTAATTTGTGAAAATGCTTTATTTTGTTTTTAACTTCGTCTTAACTACATATAAAGGTATTTTGCAAAAGATAAGTGTAAGGGAAATCTAAATCGGTTTATTAGAACACATATGAACATGAATCGTAATAATAATAAATTAGCATACATATTAGTATTTGTTTGAGTCGAATGCTTGTATCGAGTCATAGTGATGTTTTGCAGGATTTCCAGGAAGTAAGGTAAAGGTTTTTCCAGAAATTTTCCGGAAACTTAAAATGAAAATTTTTGTCAGGTCATTTCTGATGGCGTCAGGGTTTATAACCTGACGGCGTCAGATTTAATTTCCAGAAATTTTTGAAAGTTTTGTTTTCATAAAAAGTTTTTATTAAATCTCCAACTTATAATCTCCAGGAATCTGCAAAATTATCATTCCACAAGCATTATATCCTTATATATAGATTTTATCCCGCCGATGTTATGCAGGTTTTCGTGTTTGTTTTCTCAGGTTTAACAGGTTATTTTGGACAAGGAGATGTTTATGGAATCAAGCTTATGGCGATGCATTAGTCATGGAGCTTCAACATTCTCTTTGGAGGAAGATTTAACCGTGTGATTTCACTATCCAACGAGCGAATCAGGGGAGTATTTGATTTCATTCTTTTACCTTATTTACTTTTACATCTTGTTATTTGAACATTGGGGACAATGTTCATCTTAAGTGTAAGGGGAGGGTAAAAGTACGATTTTAGAGAATACAATTGCGCTTGATTTTTGTTTGTTTAATAATAGATGTGTAATAAAACTGAGAGAAATACTTGTTAAGGCAATTTTAGTGCCAAATTTAAAATTTTTTACAACATATAGGAGTGAAACTTTGATCTTAATGAGCGTCTCATGGATAGGAGTTATATGACTAGCACAAAAACCGTACCACTAAAAAATTTTCCACCCCCAAATATGTGAGGTTCGCCCCTAGAATTGGTAGGAAAAGCATTTATGCTATGATGTGTGTACCGGTAGCACTTAGATTCTAGAACTTGCGTTAGGACCATTCCAAGGCCACAAGTGAGACTACATTCGTGTAGTTAGATTTACTACATGATAAGAGGCATTAGGATTAACCCATTGTTTTACACCTGTGTTTTTGTTATAATTACATTGGCTACATTGGTCAAGTAATTCTCCCACACCCTTTGCGTTGTACTCATTTTTAGTACACGATACCCCTAGTACACCCCTCAGAGCCTATCTTTTCGTTTCGACCTTTAAGCATTTTACTTAAAGGAATAATTTGTTACACCCCACTAAAATGTACACCCAAATCGCCTTAGCCTACCTTGTATGCACTCATCTTTAGTGCATTATTGTGTCAACATTTGTTTAAACCCAAGTTAATTATCTAATTGATTACATGGTTGCTAAGTCGAGTCATATCCTTGTACATATTGTTTTGGGACGATTGGGACTCATGGGTAAAGTACTAGTGTAATGGAGTAATGGGGAAGAACATCATTTATTACCCCCATATGTGCTAAATATTTTAAAAGTACTCCAAGTTTTTCAATTATCTTAATTCGAGTCATTAGAATAGTTAATTGTAAAGTTATGTAAAAGTTCAAGTGTAAGGGGAATGCAACGCCCCTATGATGTATTATTTTGGATGGTAGGGCAAGAGTGTATGAAAAAAAAAAAAAAAAAAAAAAAAAAAAAATCGAAAAAATCAAGAAAAATACAAAAAAAATGAGAAAAAGAAAAATAGAAAAAACATACGGACTACCATCCCGTTTTATTTTATGTTTATTTTATGTTTTTGTTATTTTATCATTAGCTTAAAATTGAGTCTAGTCTTGGCTTAGCAACATTGTATAGTACATGTAATTGATCAAGATCTTTAACTCGCCACCAGTAAAATATCCCGTATCCAACAAAACCGTGTTTTCCTTTTCCCTACACCTAACGTTATAACCCATTTAAAAGCCCTCTTTGATAGTTTATCTTAGGTGCTTACGCCTAGTGGAGGAGGTTTTCGATCCTTTCCCAAGCCTATGGTAATCTATTTGCTATGACAGGTAGTGAGAGATATTTTCCGTTTTCATTTATGAGATTTATTTTGATGACACTTGAGAGATGTGAGTATCTAAACACTACTTGTGAGGTGCTAGTATGTAATCTCCGTGCTTATTATGATTGAAGTGGAACGAATATTTGTTGTAATTACTTTTATGTTTGCATTAAATGACCCCTAACTTGTATTTTGATTAGAATAAAAGCGCATTTGCTTGAGGACAAGCAAATCTCAAGTGTAAGGGTATTTGATGAGGCGAAAAGTGTACCGCTTTTAAGGGGTCATTTAAGCCCGAAATCGTATTTATTTGATCAAATATTGCCCTAAATCGTTCCTTTTGTCATTTTAGGTACTTTTGAGGAGAAATCTGGAAAAGGAGGCATTTTGGACGTTTTTGGAGCATTAAAGTGAAGAAAACGGCAAAGTCTCAAGAATCGGCTAAAAGTTACTCTTGACGGCGTCACAATTAACATGGGACGGCGTCATGCCTTGGCAAAAAAAGTTGGATGTGAAATTTACTCATGACGGGCCAGTGAGTTAGCATGAGAATTCTGACAGCGTCACGCTTTAACTAAATCAAGGGCGTCACGGCTTAAATCATAAGGGGACGGCGTCAAGTTCATTATCCGACGGCGTCAAGCCTTGATAGGCCAGAATGGATTTTTGAAGAGCTAAAGAGGGACGGCGTCAAGAAGGTCACCCGGGAACCCTAAAAGCGGCGAGGTGACGGCGTCACAATGCATAAGGTGACGCCGTCAGATCCAAAAATCTATATATAGTTTTCTAATTTTTTGTCATTAAGGGAGAGCTTAGTGTGTGGAATTTTGGGATAAAACCCTAAGACGATTTTAGCTACTTTTTCAGGGCTTTTTGCCTTGAGATCTTCCATGTTTCATTGAAAGATAAGTTATCAATTAATCATTCAATATGTCTATGTGTTGTTTGATTCTATCTTATGCTTGTCTTTTGTTTAACATGTTAGGCTAATTTTATCTTGTGTTTGCTTAGATCTAATGAAACCTAGCTATTGATTATTGGTTGTTAGTGTGTTGTTAGTTGTATTGGATGATTGTTTATCTATGTTAGGCTTAAGAAAACTGGCTAACTTCCTATTCGGTAACTTGCTTGAACGTCTTAAGAAACATGAACCAAACGCGTACTAAAGGTTTTTATGGTTGTATTTAATGCACAAGCAAATTCTAGTGATCCCATGTTAGGAGCTTCCTAGCCGGCTCGACATAGGAGTGAAGTAGGAGCTTGTAGAGTTGGGGAAGTAAGTACGCCACCCCACGAATGGTATTAAGGAATACACCCGTCATCCACGCGACTAATACACACTAATTAACCGGTAAAAGATAGTTAGGGAGTAAGGAAATCTAAGTAAACACATTTCTCTACACATAAGTTTCTCACCACATTTCATTTTTGTTATTTTATTTTATTTGCATTCGTAGTCATTTGGGTTAGTTGACTAGCAACTAATTCCGCCCACTCCTTCAAAACCGAGATTTTACTTGCTTTCATAAAAACTATAAAAACATAAAAAGAATCTTCCTCAACCCTTAGACCTAATTAGAGTAGCCTTTCATACCTAACGAACACTATTCCCTGTGGAGAACGATCAATCCCCCGTACTTACCACTACACTATACTACATCGGTCAGGTACACTGCCTGGTGGGGTTGTAAGCCTCTTGAGATCCCTCGAGAGGTAAAACCTGTTGTAAGGTTACAAAACCACGCAATCACCAATCGTCCCAAAACAATATGTACAAGGATATGACTCGACTTAGCAACCATGTAATCAATTAGATAATTAACTTGGGTTTAAACAAATGTTGTAACAATAATGCACTAAAGATGAGTGCATACAAGGTAGGCTAAGGCGATTTGGGTGTACATTTTAGTGGGGTGTAACAAATTCTTCCTTTAAGTAAAATGCTTAAAGGTCGAAACGAAAAGATAGGTTCTGAGGGGTGTACTAGGGGTATCGTGTACTAAAAATGAGTACAACGCAAAGGGTGTGGGAGAATTACTTGACCAATGTAGCCAATGTAATTATAACAAAAACACAGGTGTAAAACAATGGGTTAATCCTAATGCCTCTTATCATGTAGTAAATCTAACTACACGAATGTAGTCTCACTTGTGGCCTTGGAATGGTCCTAACGCAAGTTCTAGAATCTAAGTGCTACCGGTACACACATCATAGCATAAATGCTTTTCCTACCAATTCTAGGGGCGAACCTCACATATTTGGGGTGGAAAATTTTTTTAGTGGTACGGTTTTTGTGCTAGTCATATAACTCCTATCCGTGAGACGCTCATTAAGATCAAAGTTTCACTCCTATATGTTGTAAAAAATTTTAAATTTGGCACTAAAATTGCCCTAACAGGTATTCCTCTCAGTTTTATTACACATCTACTATTAAACAAACAAAATTCAAGCGCAATTGTATTCTCTAAAATCGTACTTTTACCCTCCCCTTACACTTAAGATGAACATTGTCCCCAATGTTCAAATAACAAGATGTAAAAGCAAAAAGTAAAAGAATGAAATCAAATACTCCCCTGATTCGCTCAGTGGATAATGAAATTACACGGTTAAATCTTCCTCCAAAGAGAATGTTGAAGCTCCATGACTAATGCATCGCCATAAGCTTGATTCCAAAAAACATCTCCTTGTCCAAAATAACCTGTTAAACCTGAGAAAACAAACACGAAAACCTGCATAACATCGGCGGGAAAAATCTATATATAAGGATATAATGCTTGTGGAATGATAATTTTGCAGATTCCTGGAGATTATAAGTTGGAGATTTAATAAAAACTTTTTATGAAAACAAAACTTTCAAAAATTTCTGGAAATTAAATCTGACGCCGTCAGGTTATAACCCCTGACGCCGTCAGAAATGACCTGACAAAAATTTTCATTTTAAGTTCCCGGAAAATTTCTGGAAAAACCTTTACCTTACTTCCTGGAAATCCTGCAAAACATCATTATGACTCGATACAAGCATTTGACTCAAACAAATACGAATATGTATGCTAATTTATTATTATTACGATTCATGTTAATTTGTGTTCTAATAAACCGATTTAGATTTCCCTTACACTTATCTTTTGCAAAATACCTTTATATGTAGTTAAGACGAAGTTAAAAACAACATAAAGCATTTTCACAAATTAGTTTTTAACATGAACCAATAATAATAAAAATTAAACACACATACGGAAACAAATAAAAACAAACAAACAAATAAATAAACACACAAAGCAAATAAAACAAATAAAGCTTGGGTTGCCTCCCAAGAAGCGCTTTTCTTTATTAACGAGTCTTGTAGCTAGACTCCAAGTCACGGGGTCTACGTTTTTCCGTTTTGCTTCTCAATTGCCCCCCTAATCATCCTAACAACCTCCATATCAATTTTGTATTTAGGTCCAAGGTTTAAGCAATCTTTATAATAAAGGCTTCTCCTATTCCAAACATGGTCCATGCCTTTTTCTTTATCCTCTTCATTGATGTCCTCAATCGCACCAATGTTGTCCATGTCAAATCGAGGCACAAAACGAAACTCATTAACCCGATAAGGCATCCTATATGTGATCCTATCTATGTGATTAGAAAACTGAACCGTGCCTTTCAAACGGTCATACCTTAAATTGGATGCTTCGATAAATGGCTTACCTAACACAATGCGAGATAGGCGGCAGTCAACAACACTTGCCATATCTTCTAAAATCATGAAGTTGGTGACAAAGGTAAAGCTCCCAACAAGGATATGTATATCCTTAATTCTTCCAACGAAGTTACAAACTCCGCCTGGACACTTGGGGTCCATCCTAGGCTCAAGTGGTGTGTTTATGATTTGGCTATAGAGGCCTGAGGACATAACGTTGATTGGGGATTCACAGTCAATGTAAGCATGCTCAACGTATTGGTACCCAATCATACATGGTATCTTCACATTCCCGGGATCACCTCTCTTAATCTTTGGGTCAATTCTAACAAAAGGTGGTCGAGGGTTATCAACTAGGTTGTTATAGTAAGCAATCTCCTCCTTAGTGGGGTATTCATTGAAATAATCATCAAACCTAGGATCTACCTTCACTTCTTCAATTTTCTCAATCAACTTATCAACCGTAAGATTATTACGTTCTAAGTAATTATCTGAGTATATGGCGGTCCCTAAGTTGTTCAAGGCATAATCAAGCTCTATATCAATCATTCTACTGAGCTCCCTGAGCTCACTAATCTCATTCTCAAGTTGGCTACGCAACAAAGCCACTTCGCCAGGTGTAAGGGGTGGATTCGCGTTTTCCATAATGGCAAACTGAATAGTCAATGAAAATCTGTTACGAACAAAAGCACAAAGAAAATAGATAGACTAAAGAAAACCTAGAAAAATAAAATAAAAATCTCACTAGAAAGGAATCTAGTGAGTAGACCTAATAGAAATAAAAATTCAACCTAAACAATAACTATTCCCCGGCAGCGGCGCCAAAAACTTGGTTGCGTGGTTTTGTAACCATACAACAGGTTTTACCTCTCGAGGGATCTCAAGAGGCTTACAACCCCACCAGGCAGTGTACCTGACCGATGTAGTATAGTGTAGTGGTAAGTACGGGGGATTGATCGTTCTCCACAGGGAATAGTGTTCGTTAGGTGTGAAAGGCTACTCTAATTAGGTCTAAGGGTTGAGGAAGATTCTTTTTATGTTTTTATAGTTTTTATGAAAGCAAGTAAAATCTCGGGTTTTGAAGGAGTGGGCGGAATTAGTTGCTAGTCAACTAACCCAATTTACTACGAATGCAAATAAAATAAATAACTGAAAATAAAATGTGGTGAGAAACTTATGTGTAGAGAAATGTGTTTACTTAGATTTCCTTACTCCCTAACTATCTTTTACCGGTTAATTAGTGTGTATTAGTCGCGTGGATGACGGGTGTATTCCTCAATACCATTCGTGGGGTGGCGTACTTACTTCCCCAACTCTACAAGCTCCTACTTCACTCCTATGTCGAGCCGGCTAGGAAGCTCCTAACATGGGATCACTAGAATTCGCTTGTGCATTAAATACAACCATAAAAACCTTTAGTACGCGTTTGGTTCATGTTTCTTAAGACGTTCAAGCAAGTTACCGAATAGGAAGTTAGCCAGTTTTCTTAAGCCTAACATAGATAAACAATCATCCAATACAACTAACAACACACTAACAACCAATAATCAATAGCTAGGTTTCATTAGATCTAGGCAAACACAAGATAAATTTAGCCTAACATGTTAAACAAAAGACAAGAATAAGATAGAATCAAACAACACATAGACATATTGAATGATTAATTGATAACTTATCTTTCAATGAAACATGGAAGATCTCAAGGCAAAAAGCCCTGAAAAAGTAGCTAAAATCGTCTTAGGGTTTTATCCCAAAATTCCACACACTAAGCTCTCCTTTGATGACAAAAGATTAGAAAACTATATATAGATTTTTGGATCTGACGGCGTCACCTTATGGAGTGTGACGCCGTCACCTCGCCGCTTCTAGGGTTCCCGGATGACCTTCTTGACGCCGTCCCTCTTTAGCTCTTCAAAAATCCATTCTGGCTTATCAAGGCTTGACGCCGTCAGCTCGTGAACGTGACGCCGTCCCCTTATGATTTAAGCCGTGACGCCCTTGATCAAGTTAAAGCGTGACGCCGTCAGAATTCACATGCTATTTTCACTGGCTTATCATGAGTAAATTTCACGTCCAACTTTTCTTGCCAAAGCATGACGCCGTCCAGAGTAAATTGTGACGCCGTCAAGAGTAACTTTTAGCCGATTTTTGAGACTTTGTCGTTTTCTTCACTTTTATGCTCCAAAAACGTCCAAAATGCCTCCTTTTCCAGATTTCTCCTCAAAAGTACCTAAAATGACAAAAGGAACGATTTAGGGCAATATTTGATCAAATAAATACGATTTAAGGCTTAAATGACCCCTTAAAAGCGGTACACTTTTCGCCTCATCAATATCATATATTATACGAGCTCCCTCAAGTTTCCAGAAATTACAAACAAGTCCCTCTATTTTATTAAATTACAATTCGAATTTTAGATATATATACGATTTACATATTTAATCCTTTAAGTTCCATATTTTACGAAAAATACCCCCATATTATATTTTATACGAAACACCCCTGGTCTAAAGTATATTACAAAAATAACCCATGAGTTTAAATAATTACAAAACACACCCTACACTTTTTAAAATCCAATCGTTATACATTTTAAATCCACAAACCCTAACCCTAATTTACCAATCATTGTCAATCATTAACACAACCTTAAAAACACATTAATTAGACCAGATCTATATCAAAGATTCAAACCCTAACCCATTCGATCCATGTTTTCTTATTTTAACCCATTTTCTCTTTTTAGCCGATTTGAACAAAAATTCACCATGGAGGATTTAAGCTTCGATCAACCCAAATATCATTTTTCCATAATTATATGACATGTATAGAACTCACATAAAATATGTTCGAACCCCAGGAAAATCGTATGAGTTATTTTAGGTTTTATTTGCGTTTTTGATATTTAAAATTAACACGACTAATCTATCGTGCATGGATCAACATGGCTATTTTATACGAATCATATGTGATGTAATAAGCACTATAAAAATACCAGATGTGGTTTATAATGATCGGATGAGGTGCAGATAATTGTACCTCTCGCTAGAACAATACGAAGCAAACAAAACTCCCACGCGAATACCAGCGATCCCACGACCTTAGAACTATTTTTCCCACCTTCCTTAGACTTGAATGAACCCACGAAAAATAATAAACAGCCTCCAGAAATTCGTATGGTGATGGAGAGAGTTTTGTGTTATACGGTTTGGTTTTTAGGGTTTTAGAAAGAGAAAATATGGTAAATATATGAAACGTGTGACATAGGGGAGGGGAGGGCATGAAATCCGGTCCTTAGGTGATTGTGATAAGGTCAAATATAGATTTGTGAAGATCTCCCATAATTTGTGATACTTTCCTTTTTATTTTATACATTTTAGTTTATTAAACAATTAATTAAATAATTATACATATACATTAATATGTATTTTTGGTCCATGTTATATTTTTGTGTGTAACATGTATTTTTCTACATTGTATATTGTTGAAATGTTGTGATAAAAATTACCTTACTTCATATATTGCTCATTACCAAATGTTTGGGATTAATTTGGTTCTTTATATACTTATTAATCAAATTTTTAAAATTACAAGGGCAATTTGGTCTTTTTGCATGTTTTAAATTTTTGGGTATTACACGGTTTGTCGTTTAGTAGTTGCGGTTTGACCAGTCCATGCGGTTCGATTTTTTGTGGTTGAGATCATAGCGATTTTGCACTTAGCGGTTTAGGTCTTTGCGGTTCAGGTATCAGCGGTTTGATCTTAGCGGTTTGGATAGTACTCCTGCGGTTTGACAATCTAATCCAGCGGTTTAACACTAGTGGTTGGGTCAATTACTGCGGTTTGAGAATAGCGATTTGGTATTCAGGATTTGCGGTTTGACTTAGCGGTTTGTCGTGTGTGTATGTGGTTTAGACATAGCGGTTTGGTCTTCAGGTTTTGCGGTTTGATATTTGCGGTTTTCCTAGGGTTTTAGCGGTTTGATACTTGCTATTTAAATAGTACTTCAGCGGTTTGGGAATTGCGGTTTGGTATTTTTGTGATTTCGGTTTGTTCTTGAATTTTGTAAAATCCCGCGAAAGAACTTATTTCTCGGTTTAAATCTTAAGAATTGTAAAATCCCGTATACAGTATGGCAAGTATACCAAGCACTGCAGCTGATGATATTCAAGCAGCTGGGTCCGATACCCGTCCTCCTATGCTTGATAGGACGGACCACGTGTCGTGGGTACAACGAATACGACTTTACTGCTTGGGAAAGGAGAATGGAGTCAACATTCTCAAGTCCATTGATGAAGGACCATTTCAAATGGGCACCACCAGAGACGTTGTTACTACCGGTGAGGACGGAATGGTCACGTTGGGAATTGATAGGCCACGTACCTATAATGATCTTAATGAGGAGGAAAAGAAGAGGTATGATGTTGATATTAGAGCCTCAAACATTGTCATTCAAGGTTTGCCAAAGGATGTTTACAAACTCATCAATTTCAACACGGAAGCAAAAGCAGTGTGGGACAATGTAAATATGCTATTGGTTGGGTCAGAACTCACAAAGGAAGATCGTGAGTCACAATTGTATGATAAGTTTGAGCATTTCAAAATGAAACCGGGAGAGAACATCACAGACTACTATGTGAGATTCCACAAGTTGGTGAACGACATGAGAATGATCAGAATGACAATGCCAAACATCCAACTTAACTCCAAGTTCATGAACAATATGACCCCTGAATGGGACAGATTTGTGACTGCAATAAAACACAACAAGGGATTGAGAGATACAAATTATGAACAATTGTATGCCTATCTGCAATAACATGAGAAACATGCTGCATATGATCGTCTGTTGAGAGAAAAGCTCAATCCAACTGCACCAAATGACCCACTGGCATTTGTTGCAAATGTTCAGCAATACAATCAAGCACAACTTGAGCCAACTTATCATAATCCCATCCCATCTCAGAATCAGTCATTATTTGCTCAATCATCCTTGCACCCACAACCTACTGTGAACTCTCAACTTGATTCAGGATATTCCCGCACTGATCAGATGATTGATGAGCTTTCCAATCAAGTGTCCTTACTTGTTCAACAATTCAGAGCAACACTCCCTCAAACTAACAATCAACTCAGAACCTCATCAAACCCATGCACTCAGACAACGGTGGAGGATGGAAGAATTGTGGTCCAGAATGTACAGGGGAGGCAGAACTTGAATCAAAGGAACATGGGTCGAGGTAATGTGCAGATCAGAGGAGGGAATGCAAATCAGGGGCACGGGAAACAGCCCAAGTGTTATAACTGTGGAGGACTTGGACACATTGCCAGAAACTGCAATCAGCCAAAACGTCCTCAGAACTCAGACTACTTCAAGGACAAAATGTTGTTGATGCAAGCTCAAGAGAATGGAGCTGTATTGGACGAAGAAGAATTGTTGTTTCTTGCTGGTGATGGGGGAAATACTTTTGATGCCGATGTGGACGAGCAGCCAGTTCAGGACCTTGCACTTAATGATCCCAACATCTTCAAAGCTGATGATTGTGATGCTTTTGACTCGGATGTGGATGATGAACCAACAGCTCAAACAATCTTCATAGCTAACTTGTCCTCTGTGGTCTCATCACCTCAACACGCTAGTCCCTCAAATGCATCTGTGATTTTTGAGGTACTAAAACTTTATGACACATATAACGTGGTTGATGAACAGAAGATTCCCAACGAAGTACAACAGACAGATGTGGTTGATTCAGATACTGTTGACATGGGAAATAGTAATATTATTCCATATGAACAATATGTGAATCACAACAACATGTCTGATGTACAAGGTGGTGCATCATCTATTGAAAATATTGCTTGTGTTGTAAATAATGTGTGTGCCTTAGAAAATGCTTGTGCTGTAGATAATGCTTGTGAGTGGCATGAAAACACTGTGTTTGTCCCTGATGACACCTTGACCACTAGACTAAACATATATAAAGATCAGGTGGCCATGTATGAACAGCGTGCTAAGTTTGAACTAACTGAACGTGAGCAGAAAATGGAAAGTCAAATGCGTACACTTATAACAGAGCGTAATGTGAGGGAAGAAACATTAAAACAAGAGTTAAATTCTTTGAAAGATCAGCTGGATCAGACTATTAAACAAACATAGGAGGCCCAAAAGCACTTAAGTACAATAAAACAAGAATTCAAAGAAAAAGAAACACAACTCTTAAATGATTTCTCCCGACTTAAAACCTTAAAGAATAAGCTTGAAAACAAGTTGTACACACAAGACCAAACCAGACAGACTGCCCAAATGATTCAGAAGCACAAAAAGTTGTGTGATAAGCATAGTGAAAGTAATGTAGGTGAACCTAAATTAGCTCTTCTTAGGAATGCTAAAGTAGCCCAACCTGCCTTATATGATACCAATGTAATGATTATGCCTGGTCATGCCCCACCTGATGTTTCATCTTTAGAAGAGAGTAATAAAATAGAAGTGAGAAATAGAGAAAGGATGAATGAGAAAATGAAGGATCCCAAATGCATAGCCAATCGAATAATAGTCAAGCCCCATGATTATTATGAGGAGAATCGATTGACTGTGTTTGCACCTCAAAAGAAGTTAACACCTGAACAAATATTTTGGTCTTTAGATATAGAAAAGAGAAAGGCCGATGAGCTTGAAGCCAAAACTCCATCCCTTAGGAAAATTGCAGCTGCGACGGTGTATCCTCCCAATACACCTAGGCATTTGGTCCCTTTGACTCTTCCCACAGAATGTAAAACCTTAATTAGCATATACGTACTTTGTCAACTATTTGCTGATTTTGATAAAATATGTAAGAAGAGAATTACACCAACCGGAATTACTGAGGGGGAAAGGTGTTTTGAACAAACAAAAAGGTGTTACTTGACTGAGGTCATTCCATTCTTTAAATTACTCAAAGAACACTTTGAAGGGATGCAACAAACCCTTAAAACTGAAGTCAATCAGATGAAAGCTAGTGTTTAAAGATATGGAAAGTGAGGTAACTCAAAATGCGATAGAGCTTAAGAGCCGTGAGATTGAGAGAAAGAACATTCTCATCACCAATGAGAATTTGATTGCTAGATGTATTGCATAGGACATATTTTATACTGCTACTGATTCAGCTTTAACTGCCTGTCAATTTAATGAATATTCTATTGCATTGAATGTTACCCAGAATCGTGTTGTTGAGCTTGGGGGGAGAATATGAAACTACATGAAAAAATTCAAAATGGTGACCATGAGAACATGCTCAAGCGTTTTTCAAAACTAGAGGTTGATTATCTTAATTTACAATTAAAACATCAACACTTAGAAGAAAAATGTAAAATATCAAATGCCAAGACATCTTTGGATGCTCCTGAATTTGATACATATTTTGAATTGAGCAAACGTGATGAAAAAATTCAAGCTCACACAAACACAATTCGACAATTAAGGGCTCAAATTGCCCAACTAAAATCAAACAAGAGTGACGTGTATGGCACCAATAAACCTTCGTCTTCAGATTCTCAGAATTTTCACTATCAAGACACCATCAATAAGTTACACTATGAAAATGAGTGTTTTCGAGCTAAAAATTCAAAGGTAAAATAGCATTACAAAGAGTTATATGACTCAATTAAAGTCACACGAAACAGTCACAATGAAAAGATAACCTCTTTGTTAAATGAAATCGAGAATCTTAAGACTCAAGTGAAAGGAAAAATGCCAAGTATCACTTGTGATTGTGTTGCACCAAAGGTTTCAGCTTTTAGAAAGTATGATGTTGATGTTGTGCCTATTCCACTTCCCCTTAGGAACAATAGGCCTGCCTATCAAATATATCTCAATCACCTTAAGAATAGCCTTGACACACTTTGTGAGATTGTAGAGGAGAATAGGATAGAAAAACCACGTGATAATGCGGTTGTGGATGCATGCTTTCTCACTAAAAGGTCTCAGGAATTTTTAGAGTACGTCATTGGCACTGGCCCTAAGTTTGAGAACCAAAGAGATAGATTTGTTGCATCATCATCTACAACTAAGAACAAGCACGTAACCTTTGATCTGCCACCAAGTACATCAGAACCCAGCACATCAAAATCAGGAAAGAAAATGACAGTCAAACAAACTAATGTTCCCATCATTACTTCTACAGGAGTAAACTGTGACACCAAAGCCAGCTGGTCAAAGCCAAGAGGCAATGCAAGGAAAGATAGGACTGAGCCGGCTAAGAGTGGTCACTTAAAGAAAGTAGAAGCCCAACCTAGGAACAATAAGTTTACAATGAATGGAATGAATCGTGTTGATTCTAGTATTGAAAGTACTGTAATTAATTCGAATTCTAATGCTGTTTGTAAAACATGTAACGAATGTTTAATTTCTGCTAATCATGATGATTGTGTTGTGTCATTTTTTATGTCTCCTGTTCTATCCCAAGTTAAGAATGTTAGGAAAACTGAAATTAGTAAGCAGATTTGGAAAGCAACAGGAAAAATGTTTGTTAATGTTGGGTATCAATGGAGACCCACTGGAAGGAAATTCACTTTATGAGACCAGTGCCCCTTACCTAGAATGAATAATCATAAAATTGTGAGGGTTAAGGAATGGAAACCAACTGGTCGAATTTTGCCTTTAGTGACACAATGCCCTCCAACTAGGTCATCTGATGCATCTAGTGCAGTCTCCACTATAAAGACAATAGCATATGTGAACTCTGTTGTTACTGAATTTGTGTATGCTAACCAAACGGACCCCAACTGCACGTGGGGATCCACATTTTTCAGTTATCCATCGTTGTCTGGTTTCAAATGCAGGTCATACAAATCGTCCTTTGATATTTGGACTCAGGCTACTCAAAACATATGACTGGGGATCGCTCACGGCTCAAGAACTTCGTGAAAAATTTTATCGGGACAGTTAGATTAGGGAACGACCACTTTGGAGCAATTATGGGTTATGGAGATTATGTGTTCGGAGATAGTGTAATCTCACGGGTATATTATGTGGAAGGACTAGGGCATAACTTGTTTTCCGTGGGACAATTTTGTGATTCCGACCTTGAAGTGGCTTTCAGAAAACACACTTGTTTCGTCAGAGAATTGGATGGTTTAGATCTTCTTAAAGGCAGTCGGGGAACCAATCTATACACCATCTCAATTGAAGAAATGATAAAGTCCTCTCCTATTTCCTTGCTTTCAGAGGCCTCAAAGACTAAATCTTGGCTTTGGCACCGTCGTTTAAATCACTTAAACTTCGGTACCATAAATGATCTTTCTCGCAAGGATCTTGTACGAGGCATGCCCAGATTAAAATTTGAGAAAGATCATCTTTGTTCCGCCTGTCAACTGGGCAAAAGCAAGAAACAAACCCACAAACCCAAAACTGTCAACACCATCTTGGAAGTTCTTCACACCCTTCACATGGATCTGTGCGGTCCAATGAGAGTGCAAAGTATAAATGGGAAGAAATACATTCTTGTGGTAGTCGATGACTAATCTCGGTTTACATGGGTAAAGTTTTTGAGAACCAAGGATGAAACTCCAGAGGTTATCATCAAACTAATCAAACAGCTGCAAGTGAATCTCAACAAAACTGTCAGAATCATCCGTACTGACAATGGAACTGAGTTTGTTAACCAACAACTCAGTCATTTCTATGAAAGTATTGGCATAACACACCAGAAAAGTGTCCCATGCACTCCTCAGCAGAACGGTGTGGTTAAAAGAAGGAACCGTACTCTGGTGGAAGCTGCAAGAACCATGCTAATATTTTCCAAAGCACCGATGTTTCTTTGGGCAGAAGCAATTGCAACAGCATGTTACACCCAAAACTGATCCCTGATTCATACTATTCACAACAAAACACCCTATGAGCTTATTCATAACAAGAAGCCAGATCTTTCCTTTCTTCATGTGTTCGGTGCACTGTGCTATCCTACAAATGACAGTCAAGACCTGGGAAAGTTGAAAGCTAAAGCAGACATAGGGTTCTTCGTTGGGTACGCACCAGATCGCAAGGGATACAGAATCTACAACAAAAGAACCCGACAAATCATGGAAACTATTCATGTTACATTCGACGAGCTGACTGAGCAATCGGCTCCAGGACAAACTAGTTCTGGACCCGAGCCTAATCTTTTGACACCTAGACCAACCAGTTCAGGTCTTGTACAGAATCCCATGCCTGCAGTTCCCTATGTACCACCTACCAGTGAGGAGTTGAAGAAGTTATTTGACCTGATGTTTGACGAATATTTTGAGCCACCAACGGTTAATACTACAACGGAAGCTCCAGCTGTACTTCCTGTTGCTGATGCTCAAATTCCACAAAGCTCAGAAGGCCCATAAGTATCTATTTCAATCAGTCTTGATGCACCATCTGCCAGTCAATCGCCCTCAACATCAAATATTCTATCTTCTTCGGTGCAGCAAGGAACTGCAGATAACAATTCTTTTGAAGTTAATCCTTTTGCTCCTGTTGATGATGTTCCATTTGAAAACATATTTGCTCCTGAGTCTTCGACTGATACATCTTCTTCAAGAGATCACAACACTGCAACATCAGTTCAAAACCCTCAACCCCACGATCATCTCAGAAAATGGACCAATGATCATCCAATTGACAACATCATTGGTAATCCTTCGCGTCCGGTATCTACACGAAAACAACTTGCCACAGATGCACCATGGTGTTTCTTCAATTTAGTACTATCCAAAGTCAAGCCAGAAGATGTCAAAGAAGCAATGTCCAAAGATTGCTGGTTCAACGCTATGCAAGATGAAATTCATGAATTTGATCGACTTGAAGTATGGGAATTAGTGCCTCCTCCAGAGTGTGCAATGATCATTGCTCTAAAGTGGATCTTCAAGGTGAAACTCGATGAGCATGGTGATGTTCTGAAGAACAAGGCACGGCTAGTTGCAAAAGGGTATCGACAAGAAGAGGGCATAGACTTTGAAGAATCTTTTGCTCCAGTTGCTCGAATTGAATCCATTAGAATCTTCATCGCAAATACTGCTAGTCGGAATATGATAGTCTACCAGATGGATGTTAAGACAACTTTCTTGAATGGTGACTTAAAGGAAGAAGTCTATGTGAGTCAACCAGAAGGATTTGTGGATGCTGATCATCCTACTCATGTCTATCGCTTGAAGAAGGCCCTCTATGGCTTGAAGCAGGCACCTAGGGCGTGGTATGACACATTGTCCAAGTTCCTTCTTGCAAATGGATTCTCCAAGGGTGTTGTTGATCCCACATTATTCACCAGGAAGGCGGGCAAACATCTACTTCATGTTCAGATATACATAGATGACATTATCTTTGCCTCTTCTAATCCTAGTGAATGTGATCGGTTTTCAAAAGAGATGAGTTCTAAGTTCCAGATGTCGTTGATAGGACAAATGTCATTTTTCTTAGGCTTGCAAATCTCTCAAAGTCCTGGAGGCATCTTCATTAATCAATCCAAATATGCAAACGAAATTTTGAAGAAGTTTGGATTTGATTCAAGTGATTCTGTTGACACTCCCATGGTTGAAAGATCAAAGCTAGATGAAGACCTCTCTGGGATCCCGGTTGATCAAACAAAGTATAGAAGTATGATTGGATCCTTGATGTATCTTACTGCTAGTAGACCAGATCTTCTGTTTGCAGTATGTATGTGCGCTAGGTATCAATCCAAGCCAACCAAAAAGCATCTGGAAGTAGTGAAAAGAGTCTTCAGATATCTTCAAGGCACTGTTCATATGAGCTTTGGTATTCTAAGGACACTGCAATGGAACTCACGGCTTATGCAGATGCTGATCATGCAGGGTGTCAAGATACTTGTCGAAGTACTTCGGGGGGAGCTCAGTTTTTGGGGGAAAAGTTGGTTAGTTGGTCTTCTAAAAAGCAAATGAGCACTTCTATATCTTCTACAGAGGCCGATTACATTGCGATGTCTACTTGCTGTGCTCAAATCCTATGGATGAGATCACAACTTTCGGACTATGGTTTTGCATACAACAAGATTCCTCTGTATTTTGACAACAAAAGCGCTATCGCTCTTTGCTGTAACAATGTCCAACACTCCCGGTCGAAGCACATCGATATCAAGCATCACTTCATAAGGGAACAGGTTAAGAAAGGGATTGTGGAATTATACTTCGTGAGGACGGAGTTTCAGTTGGCTGACATCTTCACCAAGGCACTTCCGAGAGAACGGTTTCAGTTTATTCTCCCTCGTCTTGGAATGAAGAGCTTGACACCTGAAACCCTCAAGTGTCTTCAAGAAGAAAAGGAGGAGTAAAGGATTAGCTTCACATATCCTTGTATATATCTTAAACCAAAAAGAAAATAGAAAAATATAAAACCTATAAAAGCCCTAAAAATCAGAAAAACAGAAAATACCAAAAATAATTCTTATAGGCATGTATTTTGTTTATCGGTAACATTTACGGTCCTAGAAATGTCATTCAATAATGACACGGGTCTTTAAATGAAGCTCGAGCAGAAGTTATACTAACCGGTTAAAACATTTCTTAACGGCTTGCAGTTACTTCAGACTGCAACCCGTGCTATACTATAGGGAAAGCATGTCGCCAAAAAGACAGTTGTTCCTCCAACTGGGTGATGTTTACCTGGGCATGGATTACTTTATATCCATGTTTCTTTGATCTGATGTACGATTCAGTGCATCATTTCTTGTAAAAGAAGAAAAGTCTTCTTTACACCATAAACTCTTTCCGTTCTATGATTCTTCAGGAGAATTTTGGTGTTTCACAAGTTGGTAACTGGACTTAAATTTCACAAATTCTTGACGCTCAATTGAATGACTATAGTTCTTTAAAATAGAAAACGGGTCATTAATTAAGGGGGAGAGTATTTGTTCAAATTTCTGACACCTTTTTAAGCATTGTGCAACATCAGCAGTGACACTCTCTCGTGGTTTAAGGGGGAGCATAGTATGCTTCGTAATCAGAATATATTAAACCTAACCACATTTTCTCCCATAATTTCTAACTTATTTAAATCAATTGGGATCACAAATCTCAAGTGGTTTGAAATTTTTGATCGGGGGAGAGAATGTGATTTAAATATGAAATTCTGATAAAAATGTGATCTTTTGGAACTCAAGTGTAGGCTCTCCCATATGCGCTAAACCTTTTTGTATATCGATGCACATATTGAGGGGGGGCGGATGATTTATGATGGCAATTGTGGAAGAACACCAAAGACCGACCATTTTATTTAACGTACTGGAGTTATAAGGATGTTAAGGTTAGGTATATATTCCCACGATCCTGCCAGAACCGGAGGGATCTACCCAGGGATAATCCACTAGTTAGTGTAGAAGTCCTTAGGTATGATTAAAAAAGAGAAAAGTAAATAAGGGAAGAGTGCCGACTGAGATGGAGCTAGTACTGGAACAAACCCAACAAGGTTCTAGTAATGAAGTCTTGGTAAGCGCTGAAGGGGTTGAAGAATGAAAAAGAAATGTAAAGATAAAGGGTGAAAAGAAAGAAGCCCTCCTTACACTTTAGGCAGAAATCGGGTCAATACATATGCAGTCAGAATCACTAAGTTGATTGCTGACATTGAATACAAAGTATCATGGATGATGAAGCGAAAAGTGTACCGCTTTTAGGGGGTCATTTAAGCCCTAAATCGTATTTATTTGATCAAATATTGCCCTAAATCGTTCCTTTTGTCATTTTAGGTACTTTGGAGAAGAAATCTGGAAAAGGAAGCATTTTGGACATTTTTGGAGCATAAAAGTGAAGAAAACGACAAAGTCTCCAAAGCTGCTGGAAAAGTACATGTGACGGCGTCAAGGATTGCTCCAGACGGCGTCTCGGCTTGGCAAAAGAGGTGGATATGAAAAATACACGTGACGCGCCAGAGAGTTTTACAATGGAAAGTCTGACGGCGTCACCCTTTAAGGTGATCAAGGCCATCACGGTTTAAGCTAAGGAGAGATGGCGTCAAGCACGTTTCTGACGGCGTCAACCCTTGATAAGCCAGGGAGGATTTTGGAGGATTAAAGAGGGATGGCGTCAGGAAGACCAACCGGGAACCCTAGCCACGGTGAGGTGACGGCGTCAAGATCTATAACGTGACGCCGTCAGCCACTAAACTCTATATATAGTTTTGCAATTTTTATTCATTGTGTGCAACTTTGTGAAGAGAAACCCTAAGACGAATTTTCTGCCATTTTTAAGGGTTTTATACCCTTGGATCTCCCATGTTTAATTGAAGATAAGTAATCATTTAATCATTCAATATGTCTATGTGTTGTTTGATTATATCTTGTTCTTGTCTTTTAATTAACATGCTAGGCTAGATTTATCTTGTGTTTGCTTAGATCTAATGAAACCTAACTATTGATTATTAGTTATTAGTGTGTTATTAATTGTATTGGGTGATTGTTTATCGATGTTAGGCTTAAGAAAACTGGCTAACCTCCTATACGGTAACTTGCTTGAACGTCTTAAGAAACATGAACCAATGCGTACTAAAGTTTTTATGGTTGTATTTAATGCATGAGCGAATTCTAGTGATCCCATGTTAGGAGCTTCTTAGCCGGCTCGACATAGGAGTGAAGTAGGAGCTTGTAGAGTTGGGGAAGTACGTACGCCACCCCACGATTGGTATTAAGGAATACACACGTCATCCACGCAATTAATACACACTAATCAACCGGTAAAAGATAGTTAGGGAGTAAGGAAATCTAAGTAAACACATTTCTCCCCATATAAGTTCCACAACCTTTTCATTTTCAGTTATTTTATTTTATTTGCAATTGTAGTTATTTGGGTTAGTTGACTAGCAACTAATTCCGCCCACTCCTTCAAACCCGAGATTTTACTTGCTTTCATAAAATATAAAAAATACAAAAAGAATCTTCCCTCACCCTTAGACCTATTAGAGTAGTTTTTCAATCCTAACGACACTATTCCCCTAGAGAACGATCAATCCCCCGGTACTTGCCACTTCACTATACTATATCGGTCAGGTACACTGCCTGGTGGGGATTGCAAGCCTCTTGAGATCCCTCGAGAGGTAAAACCTGTTGTAAGATCGCAAAACCACGCATCAAGTTTTTGGCGCCGTTGCCGGGGAATAGTTATTTTTTAGGTTGAATTTTTATTTTATTAGGTCTACTCACTAGATTCCTTTCTAGTGAGATTTTTATTTTATTTTTCTAGGTTTTTCTTTAGTCTATCTTTTTCTTCGTTTCTTTGTTCGTAACCATTACCATCCGACATCATGGAAGGTGGTAATATCCTCGATCCCAACAACCCACCACCACAACAACACCCACCTCCTAGAGCCCGTACCTTAGGAGACTACTCCCGTCCTAGCCACCATGGCTATCGAAACACCATTGAGCTCACTCAAGGAGCCAATGTCACTCCCTTGCGATCCGACACCATCCGGTTGGTGCAAAGCGGATGCACATTCCATGGACTTCGTTCCGAAGATCCTAATCAACATCTCAAGGACTTTCTCAAAATCGTTGATTCCATAGACCTTGATGTTGCCACTCGAGAGACGACCCGACTGCGTCTCTTTCAATTCTCTCTGCGGGACCAAGCTAGTCAATGGCTAGAGCGCCTACCCGCAGGATCCATCACCTCTTGGGATGATCTCACCACTCGTTTCCTTGCTCAGTTTTTCCCACCAGGAAGAACTACCAAGCTAAGGAATGATATCTTGATGTTCCAACAACGTCAAGGCGAAACCCACTACGAGGCATGGACTCGATTCAAGGACTTACTCCAAAAAGTCCCTCACCAAGGCATAGAACTTTGGCTCCAAGTCCAAATCTTCTATGACCATATCAATCTCTCCACGAGGCAAACCATTGACCAATCGGCCGATGGTAAGCTACGTGATCTAAGTGCGGAACAATCATGGGCTCTCCTGGAAGATCTTGCTCTTTATGACAACGAAAGTTGGAGTGATCCCCGTGATTTGAATAAAATGGTCAAGGCAATATCTTTGCCTTCGAACAATTCAAGCACTTCCGACCGTAGGATCATAGAACTTGAAGACCAAGTCAAGTTTCTTATGAAATCCTACGAGGCTCCTAAACCTTCAAGCCAAGTGAACAAAATCACTTCTTCATGTGAATTATGTAGTGGTCCGCACGACACTCGTGATTGCGTGGAACTCCCCGAACAAGCTTTTGCGGACTACGCATCCTCGCGTACCGACGGAGCGGGAGACAAGTGGTACACTTTCAAACCCGAGCCAAACCCCTACAGTGATTCATACAACCCCTCATGGAAAAATCACCCAAACCTTAGGTGGAAACAAAACCAAAACACATAACAAACCAATTCTTCCAACCCACCTAATCGTTTCCAATCAAGCGGTTCCAACTCGAACCGTACTTTCAACAACAATCCTTCCAGCAATGGTAGTACCAATAACTTTGAAGGATTGATGTCTCAATTTATGGCATCTCAAGAAGCTCGTTTGGCCAAGTTTGAAGCCGATTTCAAACAAAAACAAAGCGAGATGACCAATAAGATTGACACTTTGTTGAAAGCCCTCAATGACCGAGAAATGGGAGCACTCCCTAGCAACACAGTCAAGAACCCGAAACTAAACGTCAACGCCATCTTGTCGGTTTCGTCTCCTAGTTCTTGTCCACAATATTATTTGGTCAATTCCATGAGCTCGTGTTTCAAACAAACCCAAGTCGTTCAAAATGACCAAGAAGTTATGATATCCAAATTGGTCAACAACATAGTTGAGACACCTCCCACTCAAAACCTTGACAATGAATTCAAGGAGCTCCACCTTGAAAGTCCGGTTATTGATAGGTTGGATGAGAAGAAGCTCAAGTTAGGTGAAAAAGGGACCGCCTTCGTTCAAAACAAGCTACCTAAGAAGTTAGATGATCCGGGCTTATTTGTTCTACCTTGCAAGATCGGTAATTCGGAGGCTTATGACACATTAGCCGATCTTGGATCAAGCCTTAACCTACTTCCGTTACCTCTCTACACCTCTCTAAAACTAGGAAAACTTGAAGAAACCGAGGTAATAATAGGCTTAGCGGATGGAAGTGTTGCTTACCCGATTGGAGTAGTCAAAGACGTGTTAGTACACATAGGAAAACTAACCATTTTAGCCGATTTCCATATCCTTGATATGGTTAGCGACCCTACATGCCCCTTATTGATAGGTAGAGGATTTTTGGCGACCGCTAGTGCTATGATTGATTGTAAGGAATCTAAGATAGCGGTAGGAGAAGGTGATACTTGGTCAGTCTATGATGTGAAGAAACATGCTTATGATACTAGTGATGAACCAACACCCCATTGGTTAGAATTAAATAGGAGACCATCTAGATATGGACCTTGGATTGATAGAGACTTCATAGGACCCCAACGCCCATTTTACCTAGAAGAGGACTTTGTGAACCGAACACATGCGGTAGAACAACTCTTGGCTAGGGACACCGAATTGGATCCATTTGAAGACCCTCTAGTTTTTAGGAAGATGATTGATTTCCTAGGAGTTTTGCCAATTAACCTAGGGATGAATAATTGGACTTGTGAGGACGATGATCATAAGTGGGATTGGGACAAACCACCCAAAGATGGAGATGGGTCATGGCATATTAAGATGACATTGTATGACCCGGATGGAGAGAAGTTTGAAAAGATATATTGTACTAAGCGGACCAATAGGAAACTTCAATCCAAGCTTAACCCTAAAGACGTCCTCGATGACGAGCTCACTTACATAGGGTAGAAGGACTTTGAGTCTAGCTACAAGACTCGTTAATAAAGAAAAGCGCTTCTTGGGAGGCAACCCAAGCTTTATTTGCTTTGTGTGTTTATTTATTTGTTTGTTTTTGTTTGATGTTTATTTTTATTATTTATTGATTCTTTGTTCATTAAACTAAATTGTGAAAATGCTTTATCTTGTTTTTAACTTCGTCTTATAATAAAAGGTATTTTGCAAAAGTTAAGTGTAAGGGAAATCCAAATCGGTTTATTAGAACAAATGAACATGAATCATAATAATATTAAATTAACATACATATTAGTATTTGTTTGAGTCAAATGCTTGTATCGAGTCATAATGATGTTTTGCAGGAATTCCAGGAAGTAAGGTATAGGTTTTTCCAGAAATTTTTCGGAAACTTAACATGAGAATTCTGTCAGATCATTTCTGACGGCGTCAGGCCTTACAACCTGACGGCGTCAGGTTTTAATTTTCTGAAATTTTTGAAAGTTTTGTTTTCATAAAAAGTTTTTATTAAATCTCTAACTTATAAACTCCAGGAATCTGCAAAATTATCATTCCACAAGCATTATATCCTTATATAGATTTATCCCGCCGTTGTTATGCAGGTTTTTGTGTTTGTTTTCTCAGGTTTAACAGGTTATTTTGGACAAGGAGATGTATGTGGAATCAAGCTTTTGGCGATGCTTTAGTCTTGGAGCTTCTACATTCCCTTGGAAGAAGATCTAACCATGTTACCCCTTTATCCACCGAGCGAATCAGGGGAGTATTTGATTTCATTCTTTTACCTTATTTTACTTTTACATCTTGTTATTTGAACATTGGGGACAATGTTCATCTTAAGTGTAAAGGAGGGTAAATGATGATACCTTAGAGAATACCATTGCACTTGATTTTTGTTTGTTTGATGGTAGATGTGTAATAAAACTGAGATAAATACTTGTTAGGGCAATTTTAGTGCCAAATTAAAAAAAATTTACAACATTTAGGAGTGAAACTTTGGTCTTAATGAGCTTCTCATGGATAGGAAGTTATATGACTAGCACAAAACCGTACCACTAAAAAATTTTCCACCCCCAAATATGTGAGGTTCGCCCCTAGAATTGGTAGGAAAAGCATTTATGCTATGATGTGTGTACCGGTAGCACTTAGATTCTAGAACTTGCGTTAGGACCATTCCGAGGCCACAAGTGAGACTACATTCATGTAGTTAGATTTACTACATGATAAGAGGCATTAGGATTAACCCATTGTTTTACACCTGTGTTTTTGTTATAATTACATTGGCTACATTGGTCAAGTAATTCTCCCACACCCTTTGCGTTGTACTCATTTTTAGTACATGATACCCCTAGTACACCCCTCAGAGCCTATCTTTTCATTTCTAACTTTAAGCATTTTACTTAAAGGAAGAATTTGTTTACACCCCACTTAAATGTACACCCAACTCGCCTTAGCCTACCTTGTATGCACTCATTTTTAGTGCATTATTGTGACAACATTTGTTTAAACCCCAAGTTAATTATCTAATTGATTACATGGTTGCTAAGTCGAGTCATATCCTTGTACATATTGTTTTGGGACGATTGGGACTCATGGGTAAAGTACTAGTGTAATGGAGTAATGGGGAAGAACAACATTATTACCCCCATATGTGCTAAATATTTTAAAAGTACTCCAAGTGTTTCGATTATCTTAATTCGAGTCATTAGAATAGTTAATTGTAAAGTTATGTAAAAGTTCAAGTGTAAGGGGAATGCAACGCCCCTATGATGTATTATTTTGGATGGTAGGACAAAAGTGTATGAAAAAAAAAATTTGAAAAAATCAAGAAAGATACAAAAAAAATGAGAAAAAGAAAAGTAGAAAAAACATACGGACTACCATCCCGTTTCATTTTATATTTATTTTATGTTTTTTTTATTTTGTTTCTAGCTTAAGTCGAGTCGAGTCTTGGCTTAGCAACGCCATATTGTACATGTAATTAATCAAGATCTTTAACTCGCCACCAGTAAAATATCCCTTATCCAACAAAACTATGTTTATCATATCCCTACACCTAACGTTATAACCCGTTTAAAAGCCCTCTTTGATAGTTTATCTTAGGTGCTTACGCCTAGTGAAGGAGGTTTTTGATCCTTTCCCAAGCCTATGGTAATCTATTTGCTATGACAGGTAGTGAGAGATATTATCCGTTTTCATTTGTGAGATATACTTTTATGACACCTGAGAGATGTGAGTATCTAAACACTACTTGTGAGGTGCTAGTGTGTAATCTCCGTGCTTATTATGATTAAAGTGGAACGACTATTTGTTGTAATTACTTTTATATTAGCGATAAATGACCCCTAACTTGTATTTTGATTAGAATAAAAGCGCATTTTCTTGAGGACAAGCAAATCTCAAGTGTAAGGGTATTTCATGAAGCGAAAAGTGTACCACTTTTAGGGGGTCATTTAAGCCCTAAATCGTATTTATTTAATCAAATATTGCCCTAAATCATTCCTTTTGTCATTTTAGGTACCTTGGAGAAGAAATCTGGAAAAGGAAGCATTTTGGACATTTTTGGAGCATAAAAGTGAAGAAAACGACAAAGTCTCCAAAGCTGCTGGAAAAGTTCATGTGACGGCGTCAAGGATTGCTCCAGACGGCGTCACGGCTTGGCAAAAGAGGTGGATATGAAAAATACACATGACGCGCCAGAGAGTTTTACAATGGAAAGTCTGACGGCGTCACCCTTTAAGGTGATCAAGGCCATCACGGTTTAAGCTAAGGAGAGACGGCGTCAAGCACATTTCTGACGGCGTCAACCCTTGATAAGCCAGGGAGGATTTTGGTGGATTAAAGAGGGACGGCGTCAGGAAGACCATCCGGGAACCCTAGCCACGGTGAGGTGACGGCGTCAAGATCTATAACGTGACACCGTCAGCCACTAAACTCTATATATGGTTTTGCAATTTTTATTCATTGTGTGCAACTTTGTGAAGAGAAACCCTAAGACAAATTTTCTGCCATTTTTAAGGTTTTTATACCCTTGGATCTCCTATGTTTAATTGAAGATAAGTAATCATTTAATCATTCAATATGTCTATGTGTTGTTTGATTATATCTTGTTCTTGTCTTTTAATTAACATGCTAGGCTAGATTTATCTTGTGTTTGCTTAGATCTAATGAAACCTAACTATTGATTATTAGTTATTAGTGTGTTATTAATTGTATTGGGTGATTGTTTATCGATGTTAGGCTTAAGAAAACTGGCTAACCTCCTATACGGTAACTTGCTTGAACGTCTTAAGAAACATGAACCAATGCGTACTAAGGTTTTTATGGTTGTATTTAATGCATGAGCGAATTCTAGTGATCCCATGTTAGGAGCTTCTTAGCCGGCTCGACATAGGAGTGAAGTAGGAGCTTGTAGAGTTGGGGAAGTACGTACGCCACCCCACGATCGGTATTAAGGAATACACCCGTCATCCACGAAATTAATACACACTAATCAACCGGTAAAAGATAGTTAGGGAGTAAGGAAATCTAAGTAAACACATTTCTCCCCATATAAGTTCCACAACCTTTTCATTTTCAGTTATTTTATTTTATTTGCAATTGTAGTTATTTGGGTTAGTTGACTAGCAACTAATTCCGCCCACTCCTTCAAACCCGAGATTTTACTTGCTTTCATAAAATATAAAAAATACAAAAAGAATCTTCCCTCACCCTTAGACCTAATAGAGTAGTTTTTCAATCCTAACGACACTATTCCCCTAGAGAACGATCAATCCCCCGGTACTTGCCACTTCACTATACTACATCGGTCAGGTACACTGCCTGGTGGGGATTGCAAGCCTCTTGAGATCCCTCGAGAGGTAAAACCTGTTGTAAGGTCGCAAAACCACGCATCAATGGACCCAGTGATACGCTGCACAACCCTCCCTGGCCACTCAAGGTCCCTCAAAGGACTCTTGTTTCATTTGTCACAGAGTTCAATACATGTCTATTGTCTCACTCACTCCGAGTTAGATGATATTGAAAAGGTGGCAGTCCTCTCCAGCCTCCGATCACTAAATCAAAATGCACAATTGAGTCTAGAGCCAAGAGATCATCAATAAATCTCATTAGGACACACTTCCAATATGCTTACTGTTTCACACACTGTGGAAAGTAAGAAAATATATGTTAAGAGTCCTACGCATTATCCTTGTGGTATTGCCAGAACATCCGAGTGATACTTAAAGTACTCACAGTGAAGATGGAAATCCTTCTAGAGCCAACATCAAACAAGCTCTTGGTGGGTGTCATGTGAGATCCTTTATGGATCAAACTTGTGACAACTGGAAAGAAACAATGGGGCGATTCAATTTTGAATCAATCTGGTTCTAGGATTCGAATTGACGGTCTCTTTAATCAGTAAATTTTAATTCACTGATTCACTCTACCGTGTTGTCTGCTTTGAGACGTTGCGGTATGAGAACATGCTTGTATGACGATTCCAATGTGAATTCATTGGATGAGTCTTTACAACAAGCTGGAAATTCCTGTCAAGGAGAATTCTCTTTAAAGGGAATTCTACCTGATCACAGGTCGTTCCTCACGGAACCGAAGGTTAATCCAACCACACCGAACGAATGACAAAGCCATATTCGTTCTCCAACTTTATTGCTAACTGTTTTATTTTAGATTCATATAAAGATGGTGATGGTGGTTCCTGATTCCAGATGAGACACGTCAACTCACACTCCATGTTCACACTTCCAATTAATTATCTAAGACATCATTATAGCTGAAAGACCTTAGACACAGCTTCCGCAACTCTGATGGTATTTATCATGATCCAGAAAAGTGTGAGCATGCGAGTCTAACGGTCACAACAAATCACATGGAGGCAATATCACAGCAATGGATAAGCTCAGAGATTTATGATGACTGATGATCTCAAAGAAGGCGTAAAGATCACAACTTCACATGAAGGCGAAGATGTAAGATGACTTGAAGACACATGTTGGGTGATAACCTCGAAGAATACTCAAAGATCATCCAAGACAAAAGATCAGTCATCAAAATGTTCACTGCTGAAAGGCACAAAGACTAATGACATTGAAGAATCAAAGACTACGAGCTATGAAGTCAAGATCATATGATAGAATGCTAGAATTCTAAATATTATTTCCGGGGTGACCTCCCTTAGGGGGAGATTGTTGGGAATATAAATATTCATTTGAAGACTCGGTCACCCCGAGTACTCATTAGCTTTTAATAGCTCGTAGGAATATTAGTACTATTAGTAATAGATTAGTTATTTTAGTATTTGTGGAGTGGGTCGGGTCTTTACCCACTGTCAGCTCGCTCCACAGCCCACACGGGGCACTTATTATTATACATATATATACCCCTCTCCACCTAGGGAGAGGGTTGGAACTTCTCATTATCTCAATACACATATTTCACTTTCTCTCTCTAGGTTCCCACTATTCCTTTCTCTCTCTAAAACCGCCGGCTAAATCCACCATTATTGTATGTTTGAATGTTATGAATATGCTACAAACTTCAAGTCTGCCTCAAGATCTAGACTACAGAGACTCTGCGCTTCAACAACGTCAAAGTTTATTATTATTGTAATTTACTTTGTTTATAGGTCTCATTGTAACCATTCACTTGTGACGAAATCTTGGAAGGAGATTGTTAGACTCGCTTTTTTATAAAGATATCGTCACTTAATTGAATTGGATTAGACCTGTATTAAGTAGTACATGCAGGGACTACTTATGTTTAAATGGCAAACATGTGATGTAATAGGGCTATAAATACCCCTCATGACTCTCCATATGGGGTGTGGGAATTCTTTGTATCATTCATTGTTTTCTTTAAGCTAATAGACTACAAGTATTTTCTCCACCCTCTCTCTACTTTCTCTCACTAAAAGGATGAAGATATTCATCTTCTTTCACCAACCAAGACCTCCCGAATCACATAAATCTTATACATTCTCGATCCTACATGAACTAAACGACGTAGGAAGAAAGAAAGGCAGTTAATTGGGATATGATAATTAGGTAAGACTGGATGTTACGATAACTGTTTCTGCTGCTAAAAGTTGTGAAAAATTGTTTGATTCTCAATTAAGGGGTTGTTTGGTTGAATGATTCTGTGAAGTTTAAGGTGGATAGGCCGCGTCATAGTTCTATTGCGAATTATGGTTTAGGTAGGGTTTGCTGCAAAAGAGGTGTTTGTTCATGGTCTTTATATGCTAGATATAAGTTTGGGAAAGAGAGTAGATGCTAGAGCGGTGGGTAAAATTCACTGCCTTACATGTTTAGATATACATATTAACCCGCCTATATCCTGAAAGATATTGCGTATGTATGTATGTGTGACGGGTATTCATTGCTCAATGGACTAACCAGTAACATTTTTTTCTTGTCGCATTTAACTCCTCATATTCAATGTAAGAATACGGATAACTTAAATTGATGATGTTATTGCGCAAACTAAATTTTGAAATCCTGTTATTATAGGTTGTCATTATTGCATTGTTAAACTCAACTAACAATGAAAATTTTGAGTCACAATCTTTAATGATGAGTTAGTTTGCACTTGCAAAGATTTCTTGCTACAATGCGAGCTATACAAGGTGTGTTTCAGCTGTTCACTTTGTTAGTATGTCATGTATCTATAGTTTTTATTTGAGCAATTTTAATTTTAGGTTTGGTTCCTATTCATTGTCGATTCTGTATTCACTTACTGATGGACATTCATACTTTTCATGTCCGAAAGTATTCATGCATTGTATTGTACCATGATGGTTACAGTAAGTTGACATTTAGACTGATAGTTCACTGGAACCGCTTTTGAGTGCATCCGTGTGTCTGATTGATTCTAGAAAGGAGCGTTTACAGGATGAGAGTCAGCAAAACATTAGTGTAGTGGGTGCGAGGATTGCGAATCTGCATAATGAGCGTCGTGCAGGAAAGAGCTGTTGCAGTAAAAAGGTACGCATTAGGCTTAAACTTAAAACATAACAGCAATAGATGATTGGAAGCATAACAACAATACGATTTATTCTTTAAATTTAGTTTTGGGATTATGCTTACTAGGTGTTTGGGATTATACTTAAAGTTAAAACATAACAGCAATACGAATTAGTCTTTAGATTTGGTTTTGCTATAAAATAAACATTGCAATCAAAACCATTGTAAATAAGGGTTTTATGCTAGATATGAGTCTAAACAAGTTATTTCAATCTCATTACAAATAAGCTTTCGAATAAGCATGTGCTTACTTTGCTCATTTCAAACATTCCAAGTTGCATGTATGCTTAATATATGAGTAAGTAGATAAGCAGAAAATATACGTGCTAAGATAATCAGTTCTAATACGAAGCGTCAAACACCCACTTACTATCAAGAATCAATAAAGCTGATGTGGAACGCGCTTGCCCATCGGCCGTGTCATGTGTTGACATATTGATTCTTACAGCTAGGGAAGTCGTTGTCCTGGTTCTAAAGTTTTAAGCTTTTGTAAAAAAACGGTTATTTGGTCTTAGAGCATAGGGTGTCATCACTTAAGTTAAAGTTTCACTCAGTGTCACGTCAGCGCCACATCAGCTTTAATATTTTAACCTTAAAAAAAAAAAAAAAAAAAAAAAAAAAAAAAAAAAAAAAAAAAAAAAAAAAAAAACCTTATCATAACTCAACATTTTGGGCCCCACTTTTATCATACCTCAACTAAAAAAACTTGAGTTAAAGCTTAACTCACCACACTGTGTGGAAGTTAAAGTTTAACTCACAAAAAAACACCACCTTCACACAGCGTTAAAGCTTTAATGTAGAGGTTTAACTTTGCTTTAACGCAGGGGGCGGTGTGGTTAACGTGGGTTTAATGCACGAAATGTGAAAGTTTCACCTACCTCCCATGTTAACACACCGAGTGCTCTTAGAGGTGGCAAATTAGGCCAGTGGGTGGGTCAAAACAAATTTAGGTAGAAGTGGGATTACGAGTTAGAAACGACAAGGTTGCCGCACATTATTTTCTTTAACATTATAAATAGACACTTTAAACTATGCAGAGTTTGTTGATGACTTGAAAAATGCATGGAAGGTAGGTACCTTTAAACCGATATTTGAATATTTTGTGTTGTCAGGGTGGTGGTTTGGACTCGCTCATGCTCAACAGTTTGTATGATGAAAGAGCTTATAGAGTTGGCCAGCATCCCATATGTGGGGCACCAGCACCAAACCCTTTTGAAACATGCGACCCGTTTGTTGCTGGTCATCGAACAGGAACCGTAGTTCCACATGAGTCTAACCCATTTTGTCCATTTGAACCACAGCCGAATCTCATGATGGGTCACCTAAAGACATGTATGCAAATGTCAGCACCATTAATTCAAAGCTTAAAGCTTGAAGATACTTTTAGAAATTTAATTCCTGATTAAATTTATTTACCAATTTCGAGCCATTTTTACGGTTTAGCGTTTGTTACAGATGATGTATTTTAATTTGCTAGACAAATGAATATGAGAATTAGTTGCTCTATCAGATAATTGTGGTAATTAGGAGTCATTCTGTTTGCTATTTCCTGTTACGAATATTGTTAATATGATTCCAGAAATTATCTCGGATAGGCATTTATCGCTCGTTTATTTCAGATTCTACATTATTGAACTGGTACAACCAATTAATATGTCGCATAAGTAGTTTTAAGGGATGATTCTACTATCGAGTTTTAATTAGAATGACTCATTTCGTTAGTATCAATCTCTTTTGTAAATATTGTATTTAGGTTCATTAAGCAAACTACTGATGCAAACTACCTACTCATTATGTGATCGAGCCGCTTGAAATACACAAAGAATGGGGAGTGATCCGTTATCCGAGACATGTGCACGATGTAGCAGCAACCATCTTTGAGACTGTGAGATATACGCCTCATGTGAGCCTTGCCCTATATGCTTTGCCGCCAATCGTTTGTCAAGAATTAAGGTTCCCGCTATTCATCCAAATCCTTGTTATATACAATTTGAAAGTCATTGTATAATGTCTACTTCAAGATCTGCAAGAGAGTTTCAAAATATATTGAAAGAATTTCAAATATATTGGAGAAAAAAATGAGTCGTTTGGAGTCAATTGTTTCACTTGTTGTACCTTATATTGTCGGCCATACAGTTTACATATTGTACCCATTTTGTATGTTCATCATACACCCAAACATTATTTTAGCTGCCTACTGGAATATGCGTTATAATGATTTAATTAATGTCAGGTTTCTATAATGCTACGGACAAAGTATCGTGCACTATACCAGAAGCATTAGAACATTTTTTTACAAGCAATCAGGAACACCCCTGAACATATGCATGGCATATAGCTTAATTTATACCAATAATACTTCTAAAATACAATTATGTGAAAAACGTTAATATAATTGTAATAATACTCCAAAAAACGTTAACATAATTGTAATAAGCACAAACACGGCCGCCTCGTAGCAACGTGCGGGCAAACCCGCTCGTTCAAATTCAAATAAAAATTTTTGAGGGTTGTAGTTACCGTTTAATTTTTGTCATAAATTGACCCAAACTAGCACAAAGTCATCTTTTAATGACTTATATGTACCAAAAAAGTATAATGGCTAAAACGTGTTTTTCATGTCTTGTGAATTAGCTTAAGTTGTCTTAAATAAGGTAATCTGCAACTACCACTGCCTTCACTACCAGGTTCAGGAGCCGCTTCAACCATTTTCTTCCTGTTTTCTATTGGGGCCAGGTGACTCGGGAAGAAGTCATGTAAAGTTAATGCAGAATTGTACTTTTTGTTTTGGGGGAATTGCATATTTTTTGTTAGGAATATAAATATTCATGTGAAGACTCGGTCACCCCGAGTATCTATTTAGCATTTATGTAGCTCGTAGGATTATTAGTTTTAATAGTATTAGTTTAGTTATATCAGTAATTGTGGAGTGGGTCGGGTCTTTACCCACTATCAGCTCACTCTACAGCCCGCTAGGGGCACCTAAACCTTGTAGTATATATACCCCTTCCCACACATGGGAAGGGTTGGAACTTCTAATCATTCAACACATATTTTCCTTCATTCTCTCTCTCTCTAGAACTCCCACTCTCTCTCACTCTCTCTCTAGAATTCAACCTAACATCAAATCCAAGTACGCATATGTTACAATTGGTATCAGAGCCATGGTTAGGTTCGATTGATTGTGTGTGCTTGGATTCGTGTATTCTATTTTGCTCGGTTTTATATTTTTTGGATCGAACATCATTTCATGAAATCTAGGCTTTACTGTTTAAACATCATTTCATGAAAGTTGGGCTTTACTGTTTAAGGATTTGAACCTTGAATGTTCACGTTTTGCTTGTTTTGCTTGTTTAAGGATTTGGTTTATTTGCTTTAACAGTTCCATATCATTTTGGGTTGCAAGTCTATTACAAGTCCATTTAGGTAGTCTAGATCTGAATATTGGTCTACTTTTTGCTCACAATTATCTGTAGCAGTGTATACGTGTCCATTTTGGTTTAACAGTTTTGGTTGCGTTGTGGTGAAAATCTTGGTCTTCATCTCTGTGTTAACTCAAGATTTTAAAAGATTGTTCTTAGTTGAGATTTGTCAATGTTTCTTGGTTGCGATTTGATGAATTTCTTGGCTGTGATTTGAGTAAATAATAAATTAAAAAAAATGGGTGTTCTTCACTGCAATTTGGACAGTAGCCAAAAAGGGGTATAGAGACAAAACTAGGGAAAGTGACATTGGTACTTTCTTGAAAGTGACCTGCGATTTGTGGTGTTGCGACTTGACTAGCAGTTGCGATTTGGCTTGTGCATTGCGATTTGGCATCCGGTTTATTAAAGTTACAATTTGGCCATTACTCTTTGCCGTTTGCGATTTGAAGCTGTTGCGACTTGTCTCTTTACTCTTGCGATTTGACTGGTTATGTAAGATCAAATCTCAATCAAAATCAACATAACAATTTCATTTCTACTCTTCAATCAGTGTAAACCAAATTACAAAAAATACTCAATACAACAACTTCACAACCCATTTCACAAAAACGAAATTACAACAACAGACTCAAAACAAACATCAAAACATACTCAATTCGACAACAACAAATCTCATTTGAAATTACAAACGAAATTACAACAACAAATCTTTACAACATCTCGAATTGGGTTAATCTAACATCAACTACCAATTTTGTTCTATTCGAATTATCTCACAATATCTGCTAACTAATACCAACCACATCATCTAATCTACATCTTCAACATGTCTCAACAACAACAACAAACCCACTCGACCTTACCTTCATTTCATCACTGATTAATGAAGAAAAAGAATGAATCCCTGTTATTTTCTGTCCGAAAATTAAAAGAAAAAGAACAAATGTGTTCCTCTCCTTCTTTCGGTTCATTTAACAAGAAAAGGATTAAATTACCTTGAAGTGATCCGTGCATTTCGTCGTGGTTGTTTGTTCAAGCAGCAAAGTAAAGCACAAAAGGACGATTTCGTTGTGACTGCGTCACATACGTCCTTGGTGTTCGATCTGCGGTTGCATTTTTGTGTTCGATTTGTGGTTAAGAAACGAAAAGGTTAAGCAGATTATTGTTGGTGGGTGGATGCGTTTGATAAATAAGTGTTATTAGGGTTTGATTATGAGTGGATTATGTTAGTGTTTTATATACTCAAGAAAACTAGGGTTAATTGAATTAACGGGCTATCCAGAGACCATTTCACAATTGGGCTGAACTTTGGGCTTATTTTGTGCTTGTACCGAAAATTTTGTGTTAATTTATCACAAGGACGAATTTTTAAGTTTAACAATTGGGCTAATTTTGTGGATTGGGCTTGTACCAAAAATTTGACAATTGGGCTTATTTTGTGGACTGATATCACAAGGACGATTTTGTTTAAGTTTTTCTTTGGGCTGAACTTTGGGTATTTATCACAAGGACGAATTTTTTGTGTTGTGGTATAATTTTGGTCAACAATTTCGATTGAGCTTCAATTATCCAAGATTAATTTTAATCTTGGGTGAAAATTTTCGGTTTCGTTGGATATAACTACCGTGCTAGTTATTAGATATTTTCGAGTTTATTGGATATAACTATGGTGGTTATTTGGATTCACTTAAACCCTTTAAACCGAAATCAAACAACAGTTCACAAAGTCTAACAATCAATCATCACCCTCAACACACAATCACTAATCATCAAACCAATCCAAACTTTTATCATAACACACTCAATTAATCATTGTTTCACGGTTTGTCTTTTGATCTTGTAAAATCCCGCGAAAGATTCTACTTCTCGGTTTAGATCATAGACTTGTAAAATCCCGTGAACGGTCATATCATGTCAAAAACTTCGGATTCAGTCATTGCTGAGGTGCTCAAACTGTACGACATGATCGATCAACATAAGATTCCAAACAAAGTGGAACAGACAAACGTTTTTGGGTCAGATAATGCTAATCTGGAATCTTTGTGCTCAAATTCGCAAGAGAGATAGTTGCTTCAGCCACAACAGTTGCCTAATTCAAAGGAAAGTTGCATTGAATTTTTTCGATCACTTCATTCGCATCTCAAGGTTCTCTCAGAAAGACCTGGATCCATGGGAGGATTCGAACGAGCTTTTGCATCACTCTTTGGTCAAGATGTTCAGACCTTCACAGGTACTATGTTCCTGAACTTAGATCAACTAGAACAACAACTTGACAAAGAAGAATTTCATGAAATTGGATCCATGGCTGCTCTTCGGGTGATCAACAAACAACTTCAATTGTTCATCAATTCACAATACACTTGGGATTATGATAGCCAAATGACAGAAAAGTGTTTTACTGATTACACTGGGATTGAAGTTAACAAGTTCAGAGAAACATTACTCCAACACATGGGTAATGTTGAGAAGTACATAGAGGAAAGAGCACAACGCCAACTAAAGAATGAAAGTCGGATGCAATCAAGAGAGATTAAGGTTGATTCATGTAAAGCACTGGGTGCTAGTTCAGTTTTCAAAGAATGCAGAGGGACAAAGTCAGATAAGCATGATGCAAGCTGCAGTTATGTGACTTATATCACACATGGTGTGGATACTGATATCATACCAGTAAATGACCAAGTGCCATTTGCTGAGGTATATTTAACTGTTCAACATAATGTCCTTGCTAACGAACAACAACATACTGATCAAATTAAACCTACTTATGACACATATATGTTGGAAAAGATTGATAGCAATATAACCTCTGATTCAACAAATATGAGTCATAAGGGGGGAGAAATTGATCAGGGTGCTGAACATGATGATGCGTCAAGTTCTTTGCTTAAGGCTGAGTTTTTCAAATCAAATGATATGGTTGAAAAAGAAGTTTATAATGAACTTTCAAACAGACTTTTACGACTTGAAAAATATTGTATTGATCTTGAAATCTCAATGCAACAAAAGGAAGAAACTTTTCAAACTAATCAACCATGTAGGAATCCGGAATTTCCTGAATTCCATGAATTTTTTATGATAAATGATTTAAAAGCTCAGCTACAAGCCAAAAACTTAACGATCAACAACCTGAAAAAATGTATTGCTGAGATGTGTGAGATGTGTAATGAAGTTAAGGATAAACATGACAATGATGTTATTGCAACAAAAAATGCTAAATTAGAACATAAAGTGGCTGAATTACTTTATGAAAATGAGACTCTGAAAATTCATTGCAATGAACTGTGTGACTCAATCAAAGAAGCGAAAACTAAGACTGTAGAGCAAACAACCTCTTTGATTGCCGAAAATAATGAATTCAAAGCTCAACTTCAGGAAAAGGGTTTTGCAATTGCAGCGTTGAAAAACGAGTTAAGAAAATTGACAGGAAATGGTGTGAACACTAAGTTTGCAAAACCATCAATCTTGGGGAAACCACCACTTAGATACCAATCAGTTGTTAGACAACCGACTGCGTTTAAATCTGAACGACCAAAATTTTCAAAAACACGGTTTGCCTCCCAAGTTGATGCGAAACAAGTTTTGTCAAAACCAGTCACTTCACAGTCTAGACCTAATGAAAAGGAATATGCACCTGCAAAACCTCATCATATGAGTGCTTCTAGATCTTCTAGGATTAGTTCAAAGCATGTGTCATTTGTGACACCAAAAGAACGTGTTAGACATAAAGACATTGTTCAGAATCAAAACCTAGCGGATGCTAAGAGTAGTTGCGTACCAATTGAGGCAACTCCCGTAGCAGATCACTCTAAGAATCCTAGATCTTTTTCTGATTCCAAACACTTTGTTTGCTCGACTTGTCAGAAATGTGTTTTTAATGCAACCCATGATGATTGTATAACAAAATTCCTGAAGGAAGTGAATGCTCGTGCTAAGGTTCAATCCTCTAAGACTAGAAACAACAACAAGCCCGTAGAACCAAAGAAGTATATTCAGAAACCTGGTAGGCAGATTGCTATAGGATAAAGGTCTTCTCCCAACAAGTCTTTCACTGTGCGTGAGAAACCAAACACTCCTAGATCTTGTCTTAGGTGGATACCGACGGGTAGAATTTTTAAGATTGTGGGTCTTAGATGGATACCTAGTAGAAAGATGTTCACTGAGTGCAGAACCAAGGTTGACAGTGAAACCCCAAATGGTTTAAATGCTGATATCACTAACCCATATAAATGCAAACAAACTCTTAATGTCAATGCAGGAAGTCTTTACTTAAGTGCAGGTACATCGTTCCCTCCTATTAAGGAAAGACTCAGGGTTTGGGTGCCGAAAAGATTGATATATCATGAAGTAGGGGTTCAAGCAATTCAAGATTGAGGATTATCAACGACAATGACGTCTGTTCACATCAGTTCAGGCCTCGTTCTTCATCGACAATGACGTTTGAACACTGCAGTTCAAGCCTCGGGCCTCAATGTCAATATAATGGCGTCTGCTGAAAACACTTCAGGCCCCGTTCATCAAAGAAAAGAGAAGTGTACGCTTAAGTGCGCTTTATCTTCGGAAGAAGAGAAATCTTCTTGTTTATGACCATTCTCATCAACAAGCTTCATGCTCTTCCCATGCTCATTCAGTCATCAAGTGGATCAACGTACATTGGAGTATATTCTTATTCACTTGTTCTATCAAAATTTGCAACCTCCAATGCAATTTTTGAGGGGGAGAAGTGTGAATAAACTAAATGTCAGTCATCAAGTGGAGTTACTTACCGTTGATGGTATTCCTATTCACTTGCTCAATCAAAAATGGCAGTCATATGCAATTTTTGAAGGGGGGAAGGGTGAATAAACAAATTTTCAGCTATCAAGTGGATCTACTTACCGTTGATGGTATTCTTATTCACTCGCTTAATCAAAAATTGCAGTCATATGTACTTTTTGAGGGGGAGAAGGGTGAATAAACTACAAGCTGATTGAGATTTGAGAAATGGTCAGATGACTCTCCTTCAACACCTAATGTTCCACTTATTCCTCAAAGGTGTTGATAATGACTATCATGATATTGAAGTTGCACGCTTGAATAATGATCCGTTCTTTGGTATTCCTTTCCTAGAACCAGGGGTTCTGAAGAATCTCCTTATTCACAGATTGTTTTTCCTTCCAATGTGCACTCTGTAAATCAACCACAAGAATATAAAGGAAAATGTCGGCTAAAACGTCAAAATGACTAAGAGTTTGGACCTGGAATGGCAAGTGATCATGGAGTTTATTTGGCATCCCTTATTTGAGATTGAAGTGGGTTTCACGAAGGCTTCTACTTATTTCATCATCGAGACTTCATCTATCGATTGATGACTTGCTTGAAGTTATAAAATTTATGATTGGGACTTGGATTATCTAGTTATACCCGATGTAAGGAGTTACACTGTAGTTCTCACGGGTTATAGCTATCACTTCAAGGAGTTACATTGTAGTGCTCAGTGTCACACGCAGATGCAGATGTGGATAGTCTCAAGAGGTGTTGTACTTTCTTTGGCTCTTAGTTGAGTGTATAAGGGTACTTAGGAGTTTTCTTCTGCATCGTTCTTCAATCAACAACAGTGCAAGCTTAAGTAACAAATTTGGGGAATTCTTCGTCAGTTTCAAGTCTGGTATATCGGGTTTGCTCCATCAGTTATCACTTCAAATAGCCTACTTAAGGGTTGCTAAAGATAGTCAGAGAGAGTTTCGGTAGCGGTGGATTCTCACTTGATCCACTTGAGCCAATTTTGTTCTTCTCACAAGATCTCAAGAATATGTGCGTAAAATGTGTTGCTGATTCTGAGGTATCAAAACCAGCAAGGGGGAAGGAGATATACATCTGAATGCACTACGAGTACACGTGATGAACTTTATGCTTCTTCTCAATTGAAGAATATTCTGGGAAGACAAATGTCATAACCGCAGAGAAAATCAGTGTTTTAACACGTGCCTTTTGGTGTATCATTCCAACTACGTGGGGGAAGAGATGTAAGAAACAGTTTCTGATGATTAAAGAGGTACACAATTGTATGATGATTCCTCTGGTTAGTCGTATCCTACAGAAGGAAATGTGTTCATCCGGGATAATTTGCTTACACTCGAGTCTTAGGTGACTTTGGTGTAACAATTCTCATCTGCAATTTCTTGAAGGGAGAAAAGGGGATTTTCGGGTCTTAATTGATCTTGATGTTACTTTTTTGACTTCATTAATGGGATTGAGTGTGTACTTCGGGTTTTTGGGCTTCATACAATGAGACTGATTGCATCACTTCAACTACTTGGGGGAAGTGGTCTCTGGATACTTTCGGTATGCATTCCTTCAGTCTTCAGCAGGAAGTAATGTGAGGAGAATTATTCAAGTGTGAGATGATTCACTGCTGATCTATTTGATGATCCCCCGAACGGAGAATCACGATGATTATTCTTAAAAGGAGCAGCAATATTTGATGTGGTTTGCTACGGTTTCCGCTATACACTTACCTTTCGTAAGCTTGAAAAAGAGCTTTGAAACTGCTCAAAAGGAAGATTGTCGGTTTAAGGGGAAGCTGTCAAAGCTTCACATTGAGAAGGCTCAAGTTCAGACTGTTATTCAGGAGCCTCGAAAGCTTTGGTGGTAAAAGTTTAAGAGATGTTGACTACAGACTTCTACAACGTACAGAACGATATCCTTATTTCGGTATTCATGTCAACATCGTCTTAAATAGAATAACATATTTTGTACATATCTTATACCAAAATGTAAATAGAAAAATATAAAACCAACAAATTGTAAATAGAAAAGAAAAAAAAAAAAACTTAAACCCAGAAAAACCATAAAAAATAAGAAAAATAGAAAATACCAAAAATAGTTTCCTCTAGGCATGTCTTCTGTTTATCGATAACATTTACGGTCTTAGAAATGTCATTCAATAATGACACAAGACTTTAAATGAAGCTCGAGCAGAAGTTAAAATGAATTGTTAAAACATGTCATGATGGCTTGCTATTACTTTAGATAGCAACCCGCATTTCAAAATGGGGAAAGCACGTCGCCAAAAAGACGGTTGTTCCTCTCACTAGGTGAAGTTCACCCGGGCATGGATTACTTTATATCCATGTTTTCCCGATTTAATGTACGTTTCAGTGCATCATTTCTTGTAAAGGAAGAGAAATCTTCTTTGTATGCAAATAATTTTCCTTATATGATTCTTCTGAAAATTATTTGTGAGACACATGGTGGTAACATGTTAGTTGAAATTCTTTTAGACTTGGATTGTGCATAAAATTTGTCACTCAATCAATGACTACAGCTCTTTAACTAGAATACGGGTCATTGATTGAGGGGGAGAGTGTTTCAAATTTTATATCATCAAACGGGTTTCTTGGTTATCTCATAATTGTTAGAAAAGGTTTTGTAGTTAATGAGGTATTAGTTGAAGAGGATCGTACTAAGCTTTATCTCAAATGGCCAAATGTGTTAGTTGTTAGAAAGATTAGGGCATTATGTACAATTTGCTTATAGTATCCTAGCTTTATGTAACTATAAGGTCCATTTGTGTCACTCTGGAATCCTCGGTTAATCCCCTAAATACTTTAAAAACCAAAATCTAAAAGGAGTTAGAAAACCCATTGTGTTTGATGTTCATTGATACTCCACTGGCATTTGTATGATCTGATTGAATGAGTTTCAAATATTGATTGACTTTTGTTAGTCGATGGCTGTTTAATCGTTGTTGATTTATTGATTGTGCACTCAGTATATGCTTAGTGATAACGCTCAAATTGTGCATGTTTTTAGTAGTGTTATTCGTGTTTTTATGTATGCTTTTTGGTTATATTTATATGCTTTTGTTACTAAATCGTACCAAAGTGTGTTTGCAAAGCATATGTGGCCAAAAACAGGAAAAAGGAAGAAAATGATGAGAAAAAGGAGAAAGAAGGACATATTTATGAAAGTGCGAAGATTCTTATACAAAGACCCAATCAAAAAGGCATTTCAAAGAATGAAGGTCCAAGTATTCATGTCAATTAACTTCAATGATGTTGAAAAGATCAAGTTTGGATGAAGAACCGAAGAACCAAAAAGGAAAAAATCAAGCCAAGACGAAAAAAGTCCAAGAAAAAGTCCAAGCAGCAGTGATCCATCCGATCGGTCGCCGCCCGCAACCGATTCGGATGGAGGTAGTATCGAAGACCAAACGATCGGTTGGACATATTACCGATCGGTTGGAAGCTTGCTGACTTGCCAAAACTTCATCATTAAGATATGTGACTCTACACATCCGGTTCTAGGTCCTTCCACTCATAATTCTAGTCTATTCAATACTACTTGGAGGACAAGAGAAGCATTTATGAACTTAGACCCTTGGTTGGAGTATTAATTGGACCATTTGATGAGTATTTAGGAGAATCAAAAGAAGACACAAAGGGAGAAGCAACCACTCATAAAAATACTCTCAAAATTCGTCCTTAGAAGTCCAGGAAACTTTAGAGGTCCAAGAAGTCATTATTTAGAGGTCAAAACATCAAGAAATCAACACCAATCCTTGGGGTATCATTACTTTATCATTTGTAATCTATTTCCAATCATTGTAAGACTTTCAATTATGGTTTCTAATGTTCAAAGTGCTGAGATTATGTTCATGTTTGCTATAAGTGGCTAGTGCCTTTGTGCACTTGCTTAGATGATGTGTATTACCAATTGATATGCGTATGATTGTGATGACATGTTTTAATTCAATTTCAAGTTGATTCTAAGATCCAATCGTGATTAAGTTTTGTAGTGACATGCGTTGAATCAAGTTTAACTAGTTGCTAATAATTTTAAGGGTCGAAAGAACTATTGTTATTCAACTAGTTATAATCATTTGTCTATGAGTGATTGTTTTTACCCATTATTCTTGATTACACAAAGAAAGTTAATTGTGGTTGTAATGAGAATGCTTTTGTCTATCAAAAATAGGATTGATGGTAAACCATTTCAAGGGTCGAAAGATTAATAGTTTACTCTCAATTGTGACCTTTTGTCTATAATCGGTTACCTTTTGTATTGACCATTTCCTAAGCTATTTGATTAAGCAAAAGATGATTTTTGTGTTTAAGGTACACCAACTTATGAACCTTGAATCGATCTTGAATTGAGTGGTTAAACGTAATGCTTGTTTTTATGAACTAAAATCTTGACGAAGGTTTAATTTGTAGAAACAATAGATTAGTTTACCAAACTAATTATCATAACCAACATGTTATCCAAAGTTATCACAATCATGCTTATCAAGGAGTAGTATGCTAGTCTAAGCAAGTGTAGTTTTTAATCATTTGAATTAATCTATTTTTAATTACTTGTTAAGGAATTTACTTCTAGTAGCTTACAATTCGATTCGCTACACAAATCCCTGCGAACGATCCCGACTTACCATCACAATCTTGCTATAACGGACGAGTTCACTTGCACGTATGTGTTGTTTCTAGATTCGGTAATTCGACCTTTATAAATTTAAAACTTTTACTCACACTCGACATATCACTTAGGTATGTAGCTATAGTGTTAGAATCATGTCCCTAAGATCCTGAGTTGAAAGTTGAAACATGTGTGAATTGCCATGTTCATGATTGTTGATTGCTCTTCATGATAGATAGCAGTTTGATGTATTTCCTGATTGTGGTTTGATTATGAGATGAATATGGTATTATGAGTTGGCAAGCTGCTACGTCGTAGCTATTAATGAAAAGTGAATCTGTATGTATGTATATTTGTGTTGATATTCTTATGCAGATTCCATGGCCAATATGAATGTGCCAGTTCCCGCCCTAACCATTTGATCAGATGTTCAAACTCTATTGACTGGCTCTGAAGTCACCACAACAACAATATCAGCAACAACAACAACAACACTGTCATCACCACCACCACCTTCATTTCAACAAAGCATTACTTATTCTAGTCTCACCAAATGGGGATCTACAATATTTGGGAAATTTTTGTTGGTGGATGGATAATTGATGTTGACTACTGACTCCCTCAGAGAAGCGGATGATCACATCGTTTGCGCAAAAAGGTCAATATCATTTGTGTCATAACGATTATCTTTGTACATGAGAAGTAGTGGATCTCCCTCATAAATTGAGGGGGAGCAGTTGCATGTTCCATTATCAGCACATATTAATACTGACCACATTTTCTCCCATAATTTCTAACTTATTTAAATCAATTGGGATCACAAATCTCAAATGGTTTGAAATTTTTGATCGGGGGAGAGAATGTGATTTAAATATGAAAACTGATAAAAACGTGATGTTTTGGACTTAAATGTAAGCTCTCCCATATGTACTAAACTCTTTCGTATAATAGATGCACATATTGAGGGGGAGCAAACGGTGTGATTGCAAAAAGGATGTGGCATCTCATGTGAGCACGACTCAGACCTCACCAATGAATTGACGAAACAAAAATTGTCATTAATCGAAAGGACATGTCTTGGCCGGGTAATAATTTCAAGCTGGTCTAACCAGTGATGTAAGCGTTTCTCGAAGAGGACGTGTCTGAGTAGAGTGTACCGTTTCAAGAAACTTTATGTGGACTTGACCAGCCCGGGTAATAATTCCATCCGATCGATAGTAACTTCTATTTGATCAGTTTTTCACCAGAATCAATTTAACCCAGACAAGTATCTGATCGGTATTTCATCCATCCGATCGGATCACCAAACTTGATTTTTCAAACTGTTTCCATTCTTTAATCGTGTGTTTAAACATTGCCTCGATTCTCTTAGGAATTGTATGAATACTCGATCAACTGGAATAGAACCAATTTCACCTTTTTCAGATCCCGAACATTTAGTCCGAAGATAAAGAAAGAAAAGAGACCCATTTGTTCCATTAGCCAACCGTATACCAAGAGTACGAAACCCACCGTTTGAAAATCTTTGTGAAGCTAAAGTCGTTTATAACCCATTCACCGAGCAACCTTTTCCCATGGCTGACGATAGACCCATGTGGGAAGCCAACCGAACCGTAGCACCCACTCCTGGAGCTGCTATTGTTACTGTCAACCTTGGTGACAATTTCACCGTGAAAGGTCACCATCTTTCTATGATCAAAGACTGTCAATTCGATGGCCGTTCGAGGGAAGATCCTCATAAGCACATTGCCGAATTCATCAAAATTTGTGGCATGTTCCGATATGGCGACACCAATGTGGATGCCATTAAACTCAAACTTTTTCCATCATCACTTGCTGGAGACGCAAAAGTGTGGTATAATGAATTAACCCCAGGAACTATCAATACTTTGGAGGAGATGAGGCAAGCTTTTGTAAGCCGATTCTTTCCACCTGCCATGTATGATCGACTCATGGGAGAAATTCGTGCTTTCACACAAAACCCTAATGAATCGCTCGTCGAAGCCTGGCTTCTTATGAAAGATTTGCTTCGTAGTTGTCATGGACATGGTTTAGGACGAGGAACCATTATCCAAATCTTCTACCATGGACTAGATGAAGCATCTCAAGGAATTCTTGATGCTGGAGGAATTTTTCTTTATAAGACTCCAAACCAGGCATACCAATTGCTAGAAGACCGAGTTCTTCTCAAACTCGACTGGTCAAAAGATGCCAAAACCAAACCCTTACGAAAAACCGTTGCTTTTGCTGAAAGTTCCGATACCTCTAAACTCATAGAGAAAATGGAAACATTAACTTCAAAAATCGATTCACAATACAAAGACCTTAAAGGAGAAATGAAAGAAATGCGAGACGGTTGTAACAACTGTGGAGGTAATCACCCATCATCAGAATGTGACGATGATGCGTGGTTTTGCGACCTTACAACAGGTTTTACCTCTCGAGGGATCTCAAGAGGCTTGCAATCCCCACCAGGCAGTGTACCTGACCGATGTAGTATAGTGTAGTGGCATGTACCGGGGGATTGATCGTTCTCTAGGGGAATAGTGTCGTTAGGATTGAAAAACTACTCTAATAGGTCTAAGGGTGAGGGAAGATTCTTTTTGTATTTTTACATTTTTTATGAAAGCAAGTAAAATCTCAGGTTTGAAGGAGTGGGCGGAATTAGTTGCTAGTCAACTAACCCAAATAACTACAATTGCAAATAAAATAAAATAACTGAAAATGAAAAGGTTGTGGAACTTATATGGAGAGAAATGTGTTTACTTAGATTTCCTTACTCCCTAACTATCTTTTACCGGTTGATTAGTGTGTATTAATTGCGTGGATGACGGGTGTATTCCTTAATACCAATCGTGGGGTGGCGTACGTACTTCCCCAACTCTATAAGCTCCTACTTCACTCCTATGTCGAGCCGGCTAAGAAGATCCTAACATGGGATCACTAGAATTCGCTCATGCATTAAATACAACCATAAAAACCTTAGTACGCAATGGTTCATGTTTCTTAAGACGTTCAAGCAAGTTACCGTATAGGAGGTTAGCCAGTTTTCTTAAGCCTAACATCGATAAACAATCATCCAAAACAATTAATAACACACCAACAACCAATAATCAATAGTTAGGTTTCATTAGATCTAAGCAAACACAAGATAAATCTAGCCTAGCATGTTAATTAAAAGACAAGAACAAGATATAATCAAACAACACATAGACATATTGAATGATTTATTGATTACTTATCTTCAATTAAACATGGGAGATCCAAGGGTATAAAACCCTTAAAAATGGCAGAAAATTCGTCTTAGGGTTTCTCCTCACAAAGTTGCACACTAATGACTAAAAATTGCAAAACTATATATAGAATTTAGGGGCTGACGGCGTCACGTTGTAGGAGGTGACGCCGTCACCTCGCCGCGGCTAGGGTTCCCGGATGGTCTTCCTGACGCCGTCCCTCTTTAATCCTCCAAAATCCACTCTGGCGCGTCAAGTGTTGACGCCGTCACAATTGTGCTTGACGCCGTCTCTCTTTAACTTAAACCGTGACGGCCTTGTTCACCTTAAAAGGTGACGCCGTCAGATTTCCATTGTAAAACTTTCTGGCGCGTCATGTGTATTTGTCATATCCACCTCTTTTGCCAAGCCGTGACGCCGTCAGGAGAAATCCTTGACGCCGTCACGTGTACTTTTCCAGCAGCTTTGGAGACTTTGTCGTTTTCTTCACTTTTATGCTCCAAAAACGTCCAAAATGCTTCCTTTTCCAGATTTCTTCTCCAAAGTACCTAAAATGACAAAAGGAACGATTTAGGGCAATATTTGATCAAATAAATACGATTTAGGGCTTAAATGACCCCCTAAAAGCGGTACACTTTTCGCTTCATCAAATACCCTTACACTTGAGATTTGCTTGTCCTCAAGCAAATGCGCTTTTATTCTAATCAAAATACAAGTTAGGGGTCATTTAACGCTAATATAAAAGTAATTACAACAAATAGTCATTCCACTTTAATCATAATAAGCACGGAGATTACATACTAGCACCTCACAAGTAGTGTTTAGATACTCACATCTCTCAGGTGTCATAAAAGTATATCTCATAAATGAAAATGAATAATATCTCTCACTACCTGTCAAAGCAAATAGATTACCATAGGCTTGGGAAAGGATCAAAAACCTTCTCCACTAGGCGTAAGCACCTAAGATAAACTATCAAAGAAGGCTTTTAAACGGGTTATAACATTAGGTGTAGGGATATGATAAACACGGATTTGTTGGATAAGGGATATTTTACTGGTGGCGAGTTAAAGATCTTGATTAATTACATGCACAATATGGCGTTGCTAAGCCAAGACTAGACTCGACTTAAGCTAAAAACAAAATAACAAAAACATAAAATAAACATAAAATGAAACGGGATGGTAGTCCGTATGTTTTTTCTACTTTTCTTTTTCTCATTTTTTTGTATTTTTCTTGATTTTTTCGATTTTTTTTTTTTTTTTTTTTTTTTTTTTACACTCTTGCCCTACCATCCAAAATAATACATCGTAGGGGCGTTGCATTCCCCTTACACTTGAACTTTTACATAACTTTACAAATAACTATTCTAATGACTCGAATTAAGATAATCGACACACTTGGAGTACTTTTAAAATATTTAGCACATATGGGGGTAATAATGTTGTTCTTCCCCATTACTCCATTACACTAGTACTTTACCCATGAGTCCCAATCGTCCCAAAACAATATGTACAAGGATATGACTCGACTTAGCAACCATGTAATCAATTAGATAATTAACTTGGGGTTTTAAACAAATGTTGTAACAATAATGCACTAAAGATGAGTGCATACAAGGTAGGCTAAGGCGATTTGGGTGTACATTTAAGTGGGGTGTAACAAATTCTTCCTTTAAGTAAAATGCTTAAAGTTAGAAACGAAAATATAGGCTCTGAGGGGTGTACTAGGGGTATCGTGTACTAAAAATGAGTACAACGCAAAGGGTGTGGGAGAATTACTTGACCAATGTAGCCAATGTAATTATAACAAAAACACAGGTGTAAAACAATGGGTTAATCCTAATGCCTCTTATCATGTAGTAAATCTAACTACACGAATGTAGTCTCACTTGTGGCCTCGGAATGGTCCTAACGCAAGTTCTAGAATCTAAGTGCTACCGGTACACACATCATAGCATAAATGCTTTTCCTACCAATTCTAGGGGCGAACCTCACATATTTGGGGGTGGAAAATTTTTTTAGTGGTACGGTTTTGTGCTAGTCATATAACTTCCTATCCATGAGACGCTCATTAAGATCAAAGTTTCACTCCTATATGTTGTAAAAAAATTTAAATTTGGCACTAAAATTTCCTTAACAGGTATTTCTCTCAGTTTTATTACACATCTACCATTAAACAAACAAAAATCAAGCGTAATAGCATTCTCTAAGGTATCGTATTTTACCCCCCCCCCCTTACACTTAAGATGAACATTGTCCCCAATGTTCAAATAACAAGATGTAAAAGTAAATAAGGTAAAAGAATGAAATCAAATACTCCCCTGATTCGCTCGGTGGATAAAGAGGTAACATGGTTAGATCTTCTTCCAAGGTAATGTTGAAGCTCCAAGACTAAAGCATCGCCAAAAGCTAGATTCCACATACATCTCCTTGTCCAAAATAACCTGTTAAACCTGAGAAAACAAACACGAAAACCTGCATAACATCGGCGGGATAAATCTATATAAGGATATAATGCTTGTGGAATGATTATTTTGCAGATTCCTGGAGTTTATAAGTTAGAGATTTAATAAAAACTTTTTATGATTCCGGTAGAAAAACAAAACTTTCAAAAATTTCAGAAAATTAAAACCTGACGCCGTCAGGTTGTAATGCCTGACGCCGTCAGAAATGATCTGACAGAATTCTCATGTTAAGTTTCCGGAAAATTTCTGGAAAAACCTATACCTTACTTCCTGGAATTCCTGCAAAACATCATTATGACTCGATACAAGCATTTGACTCAAACAATTACTAATATGTATGTTAATTTAATATTGTTATGATTCATGTTCATTTGTTCTAATAAACCGATTTGGATTTCCCTTACACCTATCTTTTGCAAAATACCTTTATATGTAGTTAAGACGAAGTTAAAAACAAAATAAAGCATTTTCACAATTTAGTTTTGAACATGAATCAATAATAATAAAAATTAAACATACATACGGAAGCAAATAAAATCAAACAAACAAATAAATAAACACACAAAGCAAATAAAGCTTGGGTTGCCTCCCAAGAAGCGCTTTTCTTTATTAACGAGTCTTGTAGCTAGACTCAAAGTCCTTCTACCCTATGTAAGTGAGTTCGTCATCGAGGACGTCTTTAGGGTTAAGCTTGGATTGAAGTTTCCTATTGGTCCGCTAAGTACAATATATCTTTTCAAACTTCTCTCCATCCGGGTCATACAATGTCATCTTAATATGCCATGACCCATCTCCATCTTTGGGTGGTTTGTCCCAATCCCACTTATGATCATCGTCCTCACAAGTCCACTTATTCATCCCTAGGTTAATTGGCAAAACTCCTAGGAAATCAATCATCTTCCTAAAAACTAGAGGGTCTTCAAATGGATCCAATTCGGTGTCCCTAGCCAAGAGTTGCTCTACCGTATGTGTTCGGTTCACAAAGTCCTCTTCTAGGTAAAATGGGCGTTGGGGTCCTATGAAGTCTCTATCGATCCAAGGTCCATATCTAGATGGTCTCTTATTTAATTCTAACCAATGGGGTGTTGGTTCATCACTAGTATCATAAGCATGTTTCTTCACATCATAGACTGACCAAGTATCACCTTCTCCTACCGCTATCTTAGATTCCTTACAATCAATCATAGCACTATCGGTCGCCAAAAATCCTCTACCTATCAACAAGGGGCATGTAGGGTCGCTAACCATATCAAGGACGTGGAAATCGGCTAAAATGGTTAGTTTTCCTATGTGTACTAACACGTCCTTGACTACTCCAACTGGGTAAGCAACACTCCCATCCGCTAAGCCTATTATCACCTCGGTTTCTTCAAGTTTTCCTAGTTTTAGAGAGGTGTAGAGAGGTAACGGAAGTAGGTTAAGGCTTGATCCAAGATCGGCTAATGTGTCATAAGCCTCCGAATTACCGATCTTGCAAGGTAGAATAAATAAGCCAGGATCATCTAACTTCTTAAGTAGCTTGTTTTGAACAAAGGCGGTCCCTTTTTCGCCTAACTTGAGCTTCTTCTCATCCAACACATCAATAACCGGACTTTCAAGGTGGAGCTCCTTGAATTCTTCGTCAAGGCTTTGAGTAGGAGGTGTTTCAACTATGTTGTTGACCAATTTAGTGTTGGATATCATAACTTCTTGGTCATTTTGAACGACTTGGGTTTGTTTGAAACACGCGCTCATGGAATTGACCGAATAATATTGTGGACAAGAACTAGGAGACGAAACCGATGAAATGGCGTTGACGTTTAGTTTCAGGTTCTTGACTGTGTTGCTAGGGAGTGCTCCCATTTCTCGGTCATTGAGGGCTTTCAACAAAGTGTCAATCTTATTGGTCATCTCGCTTTGTTTTTGTTTGAAATCGGCTTCAAACTTGGCCAAACGAGCTTCTTGAGATGCCATAAATTAATTGGGACATCAACCCTTCAAAGTTATTGGTACTACCATTGCTGGAAGGATTGTTGTTGAAAGTACGGTTCGAGTTGGAACCGCTTGATTGGAAACGATTAGGTGGGTTGGAAGAATTGGTTTGTTGTGCGTTTTGGTTTTGTTTCCACCTAAGGTTTGGGTGATTTTTCCATGAGGGGTTGTATGAATCACCGTAGGGGTTTGGCTCGGGTTTGAAAGTGTACCACTTGTCTCCCGCTCCGTCGGTACGCGAGGATGCGTAGTCCGCAAAAGCTTGTTCGGGGAGTTCCACGCAATCACGAGTGTCGTGGGGACCACTACATAATTCACATGAAGAAGTGATTTTGTTCACTTGGCTTGAAGGTTTAGGAGCCTCGTAGGATTTCATAAGAAACTTGACTTGGTCTTCAAGTTCTATGATCCTACGGTCGGAAGTGCTTGAATTGTTCGAAGGCAAAGATATTGCCTTGACCGTTTTATTCAAATCACGGGGATCACTCCAACTTTCGTTGTCATAAAGAGCAAGATCTTCCAGGAGAGCCCATGATGGTTCCGCACTTAGATCACGTAGCTTACCACCGGCCGATTGGTCAATGGTTTGCCTCGTGGAGAGATTGATATGGTCATAGAAGATTTGGACTTGGAGCCAAAGTTCTATGCCTTGGTGAGGGACTTTTTGGAGTAAGTCCTTGAATCGAGTCCATGCCTCGTAGAGGGTTTCGCCTTGACGTTGTTGGAACATCAAGATATCATTCCTTAGCTTGGTAGTTCTTCCTGGTGGGAAAAACTGAGCGAGGAAACGAGTGGTGAGATCATCCCAAGAGGTGATGGATCCTGCGGTTAGACGCTCTAGCCATTGACTAGCTTGGTCCCGCAGAGAGAATTGAAAGAGACGTAGTCGGGTCGTCTCTCGAGTGGCAACATCAAGGTCTATGGAATCAACAATTTTGAGAAAGTCCTTGAGATGTTGATTAGGATCTTCGGAACGAAGTCCATGGAATGCGCATCCGCTTTGCACCAACCGGATGGTGTCGGATCGCAAGGGAGTGACATTGGCTCCTTGAGTGAGCTCAATGGTGTTTCGATAGCCATGGTGGCTAGGAAGGGAGTAGTCTCCTAAGGTACGGGCTCTAGGAGGTGGGTATTGTTGTGGTGGTGGGTTGTTGGGATCAAGGATATTACCACCATCCATGATGTCGGATGGTAATGGTTACGAACAAAGAAACGAAGAAAAAAGATAGACTAAAGAAAAACTAGAAAAATAAAATAAAAATCTCGCTAGAAAGGAATCTAGTGAGTAGACCTAATAAAATAAAAATTCAACCTAAACAATAACTATTCCCCCGCAGCGGCGCCAAAAACTTGATGCGTGGTTTTGCGACCTTACAACAGGTTTTACCTCTCGAGGGATCTCAAGAGGCTTGCAATCCCCACCAGGCAGTGTACCTGACCGATGTAGTATAGTGTAGTGGCATGTACCGGGGGATTGATCGTTCTCTAGGGGAATAGTGTCGTTAGGATTGAAAAACTACTCTAATAGGTCTAAGGGTGAGGGAAGATTCTTTTTGTATTTTTACATTTTTTATGAAAGCAAGTAAAATCTCAGGTTTGAAGGAGTGGGCGGAATTAGTTGCTAGTCAACTAACCCAAATAACTACAATTGCAAATAAAATAAAATAACTGAAAATGAAAAGGTTGTGGAACTTATATGGAGAGAAATGTGTTTACTTAGATTTCCTTACTCCCTAACTATCTTTTACCGGTTGATTAGTGTGTATTAATTGCGTGGATGACGGGTGTATTCCTTAATACCAATCGTGGGGTGGCGTACGTACTTCCCCAACTCTATAAGCTCCTACTTCACTCCTATGTCGAGCCGGCTAAGAAGCTCCTAACATGGGATCACTAGAATTCGCTCATGCATTAAATACAACCATAAAAACCTTAGTACGCATTGGTTCATGTTTCTTAAGACGTTCAAGCAAGTTACCGTATAGGAGGTTAGCCAGTTTTCTTAAGCCTAACATCGATAAACAATCATCCAAAACAATTAATAACACACCAACAACCAATAATCAATAGTTAGGTTTCATTAGATATAAGCAAACACAAGATAAATCTAGCCTAGCATGTTAATTAAAAGACAAGAACAAGATATAATCAAACAACACATAGACATATTGAATGATTAATTGATTACTTATCTTCAATTAAACATGGGAGATCCAAGGGTATAAAACCCTTAAAAATGGCAAAAAATTCATCTTAGGGTTTCTCCTCACAAAGTTGCACACTAATGACTAAAAATTGCAAAACTATATATAGAATTTAGGGGTTGACGGCATCACGTTGTAGGAGGTGACGCCGTCACCTCGCCGCGGCTAGGGTTCCCGGATGGTCTTCCTGACGCCGTCCCTCTTTAATCCTCCAAAATCCACTCTGGCGCGTCAAGTGTTGACGCCGTCACAATTGTGCTTGACGCCGTCTCTCTTTAACTTAAACCGTGACGGCCTTGATCACCTTAAAAGGTGACGCCGTCAGATTTCCATTGTAAAACTTTCTGGCGCGTCATGTGTATTTGTCATATCCGCCTCTTTTGCCATGCCGTGACGCCGTCAGGAGCAATCCTTGACGCCGTCACATGTACTTTTCCAGCAGCTTTGGAGACTTTGTCGTTTTCTTCACTTTTATGCTCCAAAAACGTCCAAAATGCTTCCTTTTCCAGATTTCTTCTCCAAAGTACCTAAAATGACAAAAGGAACGATTTAGGGCAATATTTGATCAAATAAATACGATTTAGGGCTTAAATGACCCCCTAAAAGCGGTACACTTTTCGCTTCATCAGACGACCAACCAATGGACCAACCCAAAGAAGGAGAAGCCAATTATGTCCAAGGAGGATACCGTGGAGGCGGTTATCGTGGAAATTATTACTGACGAAATTCTGTAAATTGGCAAGATCGTCAACAAAGGGATAACAACCGTGATTCTCAACCACGAGTAGACAATCAAACCACACAAACCTCAGACAAAAAAGCAGAAGAATCCGATTTTGAGAAAATGATGAGAGAATTCGTAACTGCTCAAAAATCAACCAATGAGTTTGTCAAGAACCAATTTTTCAATCTCAAAACCAAAGTTGAGCAAGGTCAGAAAAATTATCAAGCATCGATTCAAGATCTTGAAAACAAATTTGGTAGACTTTCTGATCAAATTTCTTCCCGACCATCTGGTTCGTTGCCAAGTAATACCCAAACCAACCCTAAGCCGACATCATCTGGATCGAACGATAAAACTTATCGTCCACCACAGACTCGAAATGAGCATATAAATGTTGTATTCACAAGAAGTGGTCTTTCTTATGATCCACCACCCAATCTAAATGATACCACGATCATCGATGATGATAGTGAGGAGGAAGAAGAAGCAAAAAAGGAAAATACCAAAAAAGCACCACCCAAACCCATCCCACCAGTTAAGGCGTATTCACCAAAAATTCCATATCCTCAAAGCCTTAAGAAAGAAAGAATGGAAGAACGTTATAAGAAGTTTGTTGAAATAATCAAAGAGGTTAGACTCAATGTTCCCCTCGTTGATGTTTTAGCTGGAATGCCCAATTATGGGAAATTTTTGAAAGAACTTCTTAATAACAAGAACAAGTTGGAGCAAATATCCGCTACCTTTCTGAATGAAGAATGTTCAGCCATTGTTCAAAACAAAATTCCACCGAAACTAGGAGAGCCTGGAAGTTTTCTGATTCCGTGCACGTTAGGAAACAATATCACATGCGATGCTTTAGCCGATTTAGGTGCAAGTATCAATTTCATGCCCTATTCGTTGTATTCTAAACTTTTCATCAATACCTTGAAACCTACAAGGATGAGTATTCGATTAGCAAATCATTCTTATCAATATCCTGTTGGAATTGCTGAGAATATGCTTGTCCAAGTTGGTAAATTCATTTTTCCTGTGGATTTTGTGATCTTAGAAATGGAGGAAGATAGTAGAGTACCTCTTATTTTAGGAAGACCTTTCCTAAACACCGCTGATGCGATCATCAAAGTAAAAGGAAAAGAACTGAATCTTGGAGTTGGAGATGATAGAATTACCTTTTTAATCGATAAAGCAATGCAATATCCATATTCCAGTGATGACACTTGTTTTAACGTTGATGTAATCGATGAAGTCACTGAAGAAGAATTGGATGCATTACTTGACGATTCAGATCCATTCATGACTACTTCAGAAAAAATTAGTGAAACAAACTTTGATAAAGAATTCGCTGATTTTATGGAAGTGAAGTTTGAAGAAGAAGAAGAAACAGAAGTTGAAGAAGGAGAAATAGAAGAAGATTTTGAGGAAATCACTTTTAATGATCAATTGAGAATCAAAACATCTCTTCAAGAACCACCAACTGATCTTGAGCTGAAACCACTTCCCGAAAATCTTGAGTATGCTTACTTGGAGGATAATTCACTTCTTCCAGTAGTCATATCTTCGTTGCTCAAAGATAAGGAAAAAGAATGCCTCATTTCTGTTCTCAAGAAGCATAAAAGAGCTTTTGCGTGGAAAACATCTGACATCCCAAGAATCAGTCCTGATTTTTATAAACACAAAATCAATTTCGAAGAAGATGCAAAACCCGTTGTAGAAAGAAAACGTCGACTCAATCCCAACATGAAAGAAGTTGTTAAAAAAAATCATCAAACTTCTTGATGCTGGTTTCATTTATCCCATCGAGGATAGTCCTTGGGTGAGTCCAGTTCACTCTGTTCCAAAAAAAGGAGGAATGATTGTTGTGACTAACGAACGGAATGAATTAGTTCCTACTAGAACTGTCATAGGATGGCGAGTATGTATTGATTACAGAAAATTAAACAAAGCCACCAGAAAAGATCATTTTCCTTTGCCATTCATGGATCAAATGCTTGAGAGATTAGCAAAGAACGAGTACTTTTGTTTCCTTGATGGTTTTTCAGGATATTTCCAAATTCCCATTGATCCTGTTGATCAAGAAAAGACTACATTCACATGCCCCTTTGGAACTTACGCTTATCGGCGTATGCCTTTTGGATTGTGTAATGCACCTGCTACTTTTCAGAGATGTATGATTGCTATATTCCAAGACATGCTTGAAACATCGATGGAAGTTTTCATGGATGACTTTTCAGTTTTTGGAAGCTCATTTGAAGCTTGTCTTTCCAATCTCGACAAAATGCTCGAAAGATGCGAAGCTGCACATCTTGTTCTCAACTAGGAAAAATGCCATTTCATGGTGACTGAAGGAATTGTGCTAGGACACAAAATTTCCAATGCAGGAATGGAGGTTGACAAAGCAAAAATAGATGTTATCACCAAATTACCACCTCCAACAAACGTTAAAGCCGTTAGAAGTTTTCTAGGACATGCCGGTTTTTACCGTCGTTTCATTAAGGATTTTTCCAAAATATCTCGTCCAATGACAAAACTTCTAGAAAAAGATTCTGTTTTTGACTTCAATGCAGATTGCATGAAGGCATTCGAAACATTGAAAACCCAACTGACTAGTGCACCCATTATGGTTTCACCTAATTGGTCACTACCATTCGAGCTCATGTGTGACGCAAGCGATTTTGCGGTTGGAGCTGTATTAGGACAACGTAAAGGAAAACATTTTCGTCCTATATACTTCGCCAGCAAAACACTCAATAATGCGCAACAAAACTATACGGTTACGGAGAAAGAATTATTAGCCGTTGTTTTTGCTTTCGACAAATTCAGATCTTATCTTGTGCTTTCAAAAAAAATTGTGTTCACTGATCATTCAGCGCTCAAATATCTGTTTGCCAAACAAGATGCAAAACCGCGTCTTATCCGATGGATTTTGCTACTCCAAGAATTTGACATCGAAATCAAAGATAAGAAAGGAGCTGAAAATCTAGCTGCTGATCATTTGTCTCGTCTTGAGAACCCGAACTTGGAAGAGTCAAAGGAAGACGAGATTGACGATTATTTTCCTGATGAAACTCTCATGACTGTTGACACAGCCGATGAGATAGAAATTCCATGGTTTGCTGATTATGCAAATTACCTCGTTGGAGGGATTCTAAAAAAAGGATTAACTCATGGCCAACGAAGTAAATTCTTTTCAGACCTCAAACATTACTATTGGGAAGAGCCCTATCTTTTCAATATGTGTCCCGATGGAATGATAAGAAGATGTGTTTTTGGTTCTGAAACAAGAAGAATTCTTGATGAATGCCATCATGGCCCAACAGGGGGACACTAAGGTCCTTCCACCACAGCTAAAAAAGTTTTTGATGCTGGATTCTATTGGCCGACTATTTTCAAAGAAGCTCATACTCTTGTCCAAAACTATGATGCTTGCCAAAAATCCGGTAGTCTTTCTCGTAGAGATGAAATGCCTTAAAAGAGCATTCAAGTCTGTGAAATATTCGATATTTGGGGAATCGATTTTATGGGACCATTTCCCAAATCGCACAAATACGAATATATTCTCGTTGCTATTGATTACATTTCCAAATGGGCTGAAGCAGAAGCTCTACCCACAAATGATGCTCGAGTTGTTGTCAATTTTCTCAAAAAGCTTTTCGCTCGTTATGGAATTCCCAAAGCTTTAATAAGTGATCGAGGAACCCATTTCTGTAACAAATAGATGGAGAAAATTATGAAACGATACGGAGTACATCATCATTTCACCACAGCTTATCACCCTCAGACCAGTGGTCAAGTCGAAAATACCAACAGAGCCTTAAAAAGGATACTTGAAAAAACGGTTAAAGACAATCCTGCCGTTTGGTCAAGAAAACTCGATGATGCTCTGTGGGCATTTCGTACGGCTTATAAAACTACAATTGGTACAACACCATACAGACTTTTGTATGGAAAAACTTGTCATTTGCCGTTCAAAATCGAACATCGCGCTTACTGGGCACTCAGAAGCTGTAACCCTGATATCAAAATAGCTGGAGAAAAGAGATTCTTGCAATTGCATGAACTCGATGAACTAAGACTCCAAGCTTACGAGAATTCCAAGCTCTACAAAGCTAGAACCAAAGCGTATCATGACAGAAAGCTTAGAATCCGGAAAGAATTCAAAGCTGGAGACAAAGTTCTGCTTTTTAATATGAAATACAAGTTCAAAGCACCTAAGCTAAAACCAAAATGGTTTGGCCCATATATAGTGAAACATGGATTTCCATCTGGGTATGTTGAATTACATGACAAGCAAGGTGGAAGTTTCATTGTTAATGGTCACCGAATTAAATTGTATTATGATAAGGAGCAAATGAACGAGATTTCTATTAAAGAAATTCCACCTGAATCAGACTATGAAGCAATAGCATTCATGGCACCCTTTCCGGCCGATTTCAAGAAAAACACTCTATGGGCCGAGGAATCTGGTTATATCTATGATGTTCTTCCTAGACCTTGGGAAAGAATCAAATTGGAAAACATAGATGAAACTGGATAGGGAATAGTGATAGGAAACGTGGTGTATGTTCCAAAAGTCTCAAAGAAGAAACCGAAAATTACACCAACGTAGCAAGAAGGAAGTTTGAGTCCGGCTGATGACTCATTAATAAAACAAGCGCTTCTTGGGAGGCAACCAGTGTGTTTTCTATTTGCAATTTTATTTCTTAGTTTATTTTTCAAAAGTGATTATATCCCAAAGTTTCTCTAATCCCTTAGTTGAACTTAAGTGTGGGGGTGTATCACTAACTTTTAATAAAACGTAGACATATTTCGTGTGTTTCTTTTTGTCTTAAGATTACTGCAGGTAATTGATGAGGCGAAAAGTGTACCGCTTTTAAGGGGTCATTTAAGCCCGAAATCGTATTTATTTGATCAAATATTGCCCTAAATCGTTCCTTTTGTCATTTTAGGTACTTTTGAGGAGAAATCTGGAAAAGGAGGCATTTTGGACGTTTTTGGAGCATAAAAGTGAAGAAAACGGCAAAGTCTCAAAATTGTGCTGAAAGTCACCTTTGACGGCGTCAACATTAACTCCAGACGGCGTCATGCCTTGGCAAGAAAAGTTGGATGTGAAATTTACTCATGACGGGCCAGTGAGTTTGCATGAGAATTCTGACGGCGTCACGCTTTAACTAAATCAAGGGCATCACGGCTTAAATCATAAGGGGACGGCGTCACGTTATAGGTCCGACGGCGTCAAGCCTTGATAAGCCAGAATGGATTTTTGAAGAGCTAAAGAGGGACGGCGTCAAGATGGTCATCCGGGAACCCTAAAAGCGGCGAGGTGACGGCGTCACAATGCATAAGGTGACGCCGTCAGATGTCAAAGTCTATATATAGTTTTCTAATTTTTTGTCATTAAGGGAGAGCTTAGTGTGTGGAATTTTGGGATAAAACCCTAAGACGATTTTAGCTACTTTTTCAGGGCTTCTTGCCTTGAGATCTTCCATGTTTCATTGAAAGATAAGTTATCAATTAATCATTCAATATGTCTATGTGTTGTTTGATTCTATCTTATGCTTGTCTTTTGTTTAACATGTTAGGCTAATTTTATCTTGTGTTTGCTTAGATCTAATGAAACCTAGCTTTTGATTATTGGTTGTTAGTGTGTTGTTAGTTGTATTGGATGATTGTTTATCTATGTTAGGCTTAAGAAAACTGGCTAACTTCCTATTCGGTAACTTGCTTGAACGTCTTAAGAAACATGAACCAAACGCGTACTAAAGGTTTTTATGGTTGTATTTAATGCACAAGCGAATTCTAGTGATCCCATGTTAGGAGCTTCCTAGCCGGCTCGACATAGGAGTGAAGTAGGAGCTTGTAGAGTTTGGGGAAGTAAGTACGCCACCCCACGAATGGTATTAAGGAATACACCCGTCATCCACGCGACTAATACACACTAATTAACCGGTAAAAGATAGTTAGGGAGTAAGGAAATCTAAGTAAACACATTTCTCCACACATAAGTTTCTCACCACTTTTCATTTTTGTTATTTTATTTTATTTGCATTTGTAGTAATTTGGGTTAGTTGACTAGCAACTAATTCCGCCCACTCCTTCAAAACCCGAGATTTTACTTGCTTTCATAAAATTATAAAAACATAAAAAGAATCTTCCTCAACCCTTAGGCCTAATTAGAGTAGCCTTTCACACCTAACGAACACTATTCCCTGTGGAGAACGATCAATCCCCCGTACTTACCACTACACTATACTACATCGGTCAGGTACACTGCCTGGTGGGGTTGTAAGCCTCTTGAGATCCCTCGAGAGGTAAAACCTGTTGTAAGGTTGCAAAACCCACGCATCAAGTTTTTGGCGCCGCTGCCGGGGAATAGTTATTGTTTAGGTTGAATTTTTATTTCTATTAGGTCTACTCACTAGATTCCTTTCTAGTGAGATTTTTATTTTATTTTTCTAGGTTTTCTTTAGTCTATCTATTTTCTTCGTGTCTTTGTTCGTAACCATTACCGTCCGACATCATGGAAGATGGTAATATCCTTAACCCACACAACCCACCACCACAACAACCACCACCACCTCCTAGAGCCCGTACTTTAGGAGAGTATTCCCGTCCTAGCCACCACGGCTATCGAAACACCATTGAGCTCACTCAAGGAGCCAATATCACACCCTTGCGATCCGACACCATCCGGTTGGTGCAAAGCGGATGCGCATTCCATGGACTTCGTTCTGAAGATCCTAATCAACATCTCAAGGACTTTCTTAAAATCGTTGATTCTATAGACCTTGATGTTGCCACTCGAGAGACGACCAGATTGCGTCTCTTCCAATTCTCTCTGCGGGACCAAGCTAGTCAGTGGCTAGAACGTCAACCCGCAGGATCCATCACCTCTTGGGATGATCTCACCACTCGTTTCCTTGCTCAGTTTTTCCCACCGGGAAGAACTACCAAGCTAAGGAAGGATATCTTGATGTTTGAACAACGTCGAGGCGAAACCCTCTACGGGGCATGGATTCGATTCAAGGACTTACTTCAAAAAGTCCCTCATCATGGCATAAATCTATGGCTTCAAATCCAAATCTTCTATGACCATGTTGATTACCACACCAAGCGTGCCATCGATCGAGCCGCCGGGGGCAGATTGCGCGACAAAAGCGCCGAGGAATCATGGGAGATCATTGATGAGCTTGCATCCGACGATGATGAACTGTGGCAAGTCTCCCACGACGTGCGCTCGGCAGTCATGACATATTCTTCGCCCGATACAGCCAATCAAATCACTGAGGAAAGCGTTAGTGAACTTGAGAAAAGGGTTGCATATCTTATGGAAAAGCAAAAGAGACCCTTAAGTCCACAAAAAGCAACAATTAACTCAGTCTTAAGCGTTAAGCAAATACCATTGTCCGAATCACCCGTAGGGAAAATACTAAACCCTTCCATAAGCACGCTCCACCCAACTCACCACCTCAGGAACTCAGTCCAACATTCGAAGCTCGAATGAGAGAGTACATGTCGAAACACTCCGAACGGTTGGCTAAATTTGAGGAAGCCGTCTACAAACAAAAGGAGGAAATGGAAGAGAAAATGGCGGAGATGATGAATCTTTTGAAGGAATACACAAATACTAAAGCCCCTGAAAAAGTGTTGGTGAGGAATGACGCTGATGTTCCTAACACTGAATTTGTCAAGGCCACCTCCGTCGTCCAAGAGGGCGGAAATGATGGAAGAGGGAAATCCATAACTATGGAAGTTAACAAAATTGACCTCATCCCACTTAATAAGGGAAACACCAATGCTTACAAATGCGATTCCGACAAGGGAGAGGAGGCGCCCTCTGAGGAGCGCCAATTGGTTGAACCGCCAGTGTCACAACAAGTGAAGCATTATTTGAAGCACGAAATAAACAAGGAGACCATAAACGATTGGGTGAGAAACTATCGACGTACTCATCTACCCAACAAGGAGTCCAAGAAGGTGGAACCGGATGATAAATCTGACACATTATCCGGTGGGCAATTGTATGAATGCCTCATAGGACAAAAGTTAGTGGAAAAGCAGAAATTCTACGGGGTCTTTGAAATACCATGCAGCATTGGAAAACATAAGTTTCTGGATGCGATAGCTGACCAAGGTTCCGACGTAAATTTGATGCCTTTATCCATTTATGTCCAGTTAACCGATGAATTGCCATCCATCACCCATACTAAACTCTCCTTTGCGAAACATTCTTATGAGTACCCGTTAGGAATTGCAGAAGATGTATTGGTCAACGTTGCCGGATTTCTGTATCCGGTCGACTTCATGATCATTGAGAGAAATGATATGAATATGCCAATAATCCTTGGGGCACCCTTTCTCGCTACCACTAGAGCACAAATCAATTACGAAAATAGCACCATCCAAATGAAGAAGGGGAAGAAAACAATAAACTTCCCAACGATCCCACGACATATACGAGATGTTGCTCTGCAGAAGAAGATGGAGGCTAACCCCAATATAATCCGTGGTAATGTTCGAGAGAAAATTCTTGCATGGGAAGCGAGGATTAAGAGTTATATGGAAAATGAGATTAGAGAATGTAAAGGTGGAAATTACGATTACATTGAGGCTGAGGAGCAAACCAATAACCCCGTTGAATTTACAAAAGGGGACTTAGTGCTCCTAAGGCATTCAGAAACTGAAGCACCTACTAATGAACCAAGTCCCTGGTGGTACGGACCGTTCATAATTAAAAGTTTACACCAAGATGGGATAGTAAGCTTGACCAGCAAAGGAGGAGGTGAAGTGACCGCGAATGTCGAGCGACTGAGACACCACCACCCTGATAACAAGGATCATATCTATCAGGGATACGTCATTATGAATGATGGAATTACGTAATGTACGTGACTTTGAGTCTAGCTACAAGACTCGTTAATAAAGAAAAGCGCTTCTTGGGAGGCAACCCGAGCTTTATTTATTTTATTTGCTTTGTGTGTTTATTTATTTGTTTGCTTGTTTTTATTTGTTTCCGTATGTGTGTTTAATTTTTATTCTTATTGATTCATGTTCAAAACTAATTTGTGAAAATGCTTTATGTTGTTTTTAACTTCGTCTTAACTACATATAAAGGTATTTTGCAAAAGATAAGTGTAAGGGAAATCTAAATCGGTTTATTAGAACACATATGAACATGAATCGTAATAATAATAAATTAACATACATATCCGTATTTGTTTGAGTCAAATGCTTGTATCGAGTCATAATGATGTTTTGCAGGATTTCCAGGAAGTAAGGTAAAGGTTTTTCTAGAAATTTTCCGGAAACTTAAAATGAAAATTTTTGTCAGGTCATTTCTGACGGCGTCAGGGGTTATAACCTGACGGCGTCAGATTTAATTTCCAGAAATTTTTGAAAGTTTTGTTTTCATAAAAAGTTTTTATTAAAATCTCCAACTTATAATCTCCAGGAATCTGCAAAATTATCATTCCACAAGCATTATATCCTTATATATAGATTTTATCCCGCCGATGTTATGCAGGTTTTCGTGTTTGTTTTCTCAGGTTCAACAGGTTATTTTGGACAAGGAAATGTTTTGAATCAAGCTTATGGCGATGCATTAGTAATGGAGCTTCAACATTCTCTTTTGGAGGAAGATTTAACCGTGTAATTTCATTATCCAACGAGCGAATCAGGGGAGTATTTGATTTCATTCTTTTACTTTATGCTTTTACATTTGTCATTTGAACATTGGGGACAATGTTCATCTTAAGTGTAAGGGGAGGGAAAAAGTACGATTTTTGAGAATACAATTGCGCTTGATTTTTGTTTGTTTGATGGTAGATGTGTAATAAAACTGAGAGAAATACTTGTTAAGGTAATTTTAGTGCCAAATTTAAAATTTTTTACAACATATAGGAGTGAAACTTTGATCTTAATGAGCGTCTCATGGATAGGAGTTATATGACTAGCACAAAAACCGTACCACTAAAAAATTTTCCACCCCCAAATATGTGAGGTTCACCCCTAGAATTGGTAGGAAAAGCATTTATGCTATGATGTGTGTACCGGTAGCACTTAGATTCTAGAACTTGCGTTAGGACCATTCCGAGGCCACAAGTGAGACTACATTCGTGTAGTTAGATTTACTACATGATAAGAGGCATTAGGATTAACCCATGTTTTACACCTGTGTTTTTGTTATAATTACATTGGCTACATTGGTCAAGTAATTCTCCCACACCCTTTGCGTTGTACTCATTTTTAGTACACGATACCCCTAGTACACCCCTCAGAGCCTATCTTTTCGTTTCGACCTTTAAGCATTTTACTTAAAGGAAGAATTTGTTACACCCCACTTAAATGTACACCCAAATCGCCTTAGCCTACCTTGTATGCACTCATTTTTAGTGCATTATTGTTACAACATTTGTTTAAACCCAAGTTAATTATCTAGTTGATTACATGGTTGCTAAGTCGAGTCATATCCTTGTACATATTGTTTTGGGACGATTGGGACTCATGGGTAAAGTACTAGTGTAATGGAGTAATGGGGAAGAACATCATTTATTACCCCCATATGTGCTAAATATTTTAAAAGTACTCCAAGTTTTTCAATTATCTTAATTCGAGTCATTAGAATAGTTATTTGTAAAGTTATGTAAAAGTTCAAGTGTAAGGGGATGCAACGCCCCTTTGATGTATTATTTTGGATGGTAGGGTAAAAGTGTATGAAAAAAAAAAAAAAAAAAAAAAAAAAAAAAAAAAAAAAAAAAAAAAAATCGAAAAATCAAGAAAAATACAAAAAAAAAAATGAGAAAAAGAAAAATAGAAAAAACATACGGACTACCATCCCGTTTTATTTTATGTTTATTTTATGTTTATGTTATTTTGTTTCTAGCTTAAGATCGAGTCTAGTCTTGGCTTAGCAACATTGTATAGTACATGTGATTGATCAAGATCTTTAACTCGCCACCAGTAAAATATCCCGTATCCAACAAAACCGTGTTTTCCTTTTCCCTACACCTAACGTTATAACCCATTTAAAAGCCCTCTTTGATAGTTTATCTTAGGTGCTTACGCCTAGTGGAGGAGGTTTTCGATCCTTTCCCAAGCCTATGGTAATCTATTTGCTATGACAGGTAGTGAGAGATATTTTCCGTTTTCATTTATGAGATTTATTTTGATGACACTTGAGAGATGTGAGTATCTAAACACTACTTGTGAGGTGCTAGTATATAATCTCCGTGCTTATTATGATTGAAGTGGAACGATTATTTGTTGTAATTACTTTTATGTTTGCATTAAATGACCCCTAACTTGTATTTTGATTGGAATAAAAGCGCATTTGCTTGAGGACAAGCAAATCTCAAGTGTAAGGGTATTTGATGAGGCGAAAAGTGTACCGCTTTTAAGGGGTCATTTAAGCCCGAAATCGTATTTATTTGATCAAATATTGCCCTAAATCGTTCCTTTTGTCATTTTAGGTACTTTTGAGGAGAAATCTGGAAAAGGAGGCATTTTGGACGTTTTTGGAGCATAAAAGTGAAGAAAACGGCAAAGTCTCAAAATTGTGCTGAAAGTCACCTTTGACGGCGTCAACATTAACTCCAGACGGCGTCATGCCTTGGCAAGAAAAGTTGGATGTGAAATTTACTCATGACGGGCCAGTGAGTTTGCATGAGAATTCTGACGGCGTCACGCTTTAACTAAATCAAGGGCGTCACGGCTTAAATCATAAGGGGACGGCGTCACGTTATAGGTCCGACGGCGTCAAGCCTTGATAAGCCAGAATGGATTTTTGAAGAGCTAAAGAGGGACGGCGTCAAGATGGTCATCCGGGAACCCTAAAAGCGGCGAGGTGACGGCGTCACAATGCATAAGGTGACGCCGTCAGATGTCAAAGTCTATATATAGTTTTCTAATTTTTTGTCATTAAGGGAGAGCTTAGTGTGTGGAATTTTGGGATAAAACCCTAAGACGATTTTAGCTACTTTTTCAGGGCTTCTTGCCTTGAGATCTTCCATGTTTCATTGAAAGATAAGTTATCAATTAATCATTCAATATGTCTATGTGTTGTTTGATTCTATCTTATGCTTGTCTTTTGTTTAACATGTTAGGCTAATTTTATCTTGTGTTTGCTTAGATCTAATGAAACCTAGCTTTTGATTATTGGTTGTTAGTGTGTTGTTAGTTGTATTGGATGATTGTTTATCTATGTTAGGCTTAAGAAAACTGGCTAACTTCCTATTCGGTAACTTGCTTGAACGTCTTAAGAAACATGAACCAAACGCGTACTAAAGGTTTTTATGGTTGTATTTAATGCACAAGCGAATTCTAGTGATCCCATGTTAGGAGCTTCCTAGCCGGCTCGACATAGGAGTGAAGTAGGAGCTTGTAGAGTTTGGGGAAGTAAGTACGCCACCCCACGAATGGTATTAAGGAATACACCCGTCATCCACGCGACTAATACACACTAATTAACCGGTAAAAGATAGTTAGGGAGTAAGGAAATCTAAGTAAACACATTTCTCCACACATAAGTTTCTCACCACTTTTCATTTTTGTTATTTTATTTTATTTGCATTTGTAGTAATTTGGGTTAGTTGACTAGCAACTAATTCCGCCCACTCCTTCAAAACCCGAGATTTTACTTGCTTTCATAAAATTATAAAAACATAAAAAGAATCTTCCTCAACCCTTAGGCCTAATTAGAGTAGCCTTTCACACCTAACGAACACTATTCCCTGTGGAGAACGATCAATCCCCCGTACTTACCACTACACTATACTACATCGGTCAGGTACACTGCCTGGTGGGGTTGTAAGCCTCTTGAGATCCCTCGAGAGGTAAAACCTGTTGTAAGGTTGCAAAACCCACGCATCAGTAATGATTACAAAGTATGGACACTTGGATCAAAGAATCTTCTGAAGCAAGAAAATATGGTTTATTCTCTTATTTCCCTATTTTCATTCTTTTCGTATATCACATTGAGGACAATGCTTAACTTAAGTGTGGGGGTGAATAGGAAAATAAGGATAAATTGTAAGTTCTGAGCTAAATTTAAGTTCTGAGCTAAATTTTAAATTTTGTTTGCCCTTATGATCTAGTTCTTTGTCATTTAAAGGATTATATATTAAAGTAACTGGATCTATCCACTGGTAAAACCTGTAATTTTTGAAAAATTGAGATGTGTCGCGATTAATATTGCAATCCATTCTGGGATCGATAACATTAGCTAGCACATGTTTTAGCCTTTTCACTACAATGTGAGGAATTTAAGCCTGTTTAGTATATAGCATACATCTCTTATGCTTGAATTTTTTTGCTATGAGTGTGCCGGTGATTTTATTTATTCTAGAACTTGTGCTTGCGTAAATCATTACGAGACCGTTGTGAGATCATTTTTCTTAGTGATATAAGTATATATGCGTGATAAGAGGCAACCTTAGGATTTAACCCAAATAAGCCTTCCAAATTGATATTTAGCTAGTTGCATTGACTAGTTAACCACCAGTATAAACCCCTTTTGTTAGCGTTTATTTTTAGCGCTAGATACCCCTAGTTACACCCTCTGAGCCTGTCTTTTTCTTTGATTAAATCCAAAAAAATACAAAAAGTTTTACACTTTTAGCCTAGCCTTACCCTGAGTCAAGTCTTGGTTGGTTGCTAGCTATTTGGCAAGATGGATGTTATGTGGGAAATCATGAAAGTACGAAGAAAGTTGTAAACTCCAAAAGTAGTTATCCAAGTAAAGTCATCACAACTATAAGATGACATGAGTTTATGTGTAAAAAAAAATAAAAAAATAAAAAAAAATAAAAAATAGCCAATGAGCTATGAAATAATGTAAAGTGCAATCAAGTGTGGAGTTTTTCAAGAATGCATGATAGCGGTTCGAAATAGCTAGTAACATCTGGGCAGTAGACTTTGACTATTTTTCATTCCTTTCAACCTTTTCTAAATATATAATATCCCATGCCTTATTCCTACCCTTTTGACTTTGTGAAATTATCAAGTGTATGGACATGTAGTGACCATCCGATTTCTTGAAGAATTAAATAACGTTGCTAGCGATCTAGTGTGTGTTTTGGTGACCATCCGTTATGCAAGTAACGTTGTCAGCGATCTAAGATATACCCTAGTGACCATCCGTTATTTGGTGATGCGAGAATTCGTTGTTAGCGATCTATTATGTTTTGCATAAGGTAGTTGCATATCAGTCTTGCTTATCCCTCGAAACCTTAAACCTGAATAAAATCCCTCTTTGATATCTATACTTGGTGCTCACGCCATTTTGGTGTAGTTTTGTTTCTTGTACAAGCTTATCGTAATATTTAAATCATGACTGAGCAAATGAGTGTGATTTCTCTAATATACTCCACCATAAAATGAGTGTTTTGAGTGAATTATATTTCATTTCCCTTCGTGAGGTGTTTAGTAATATGTATCAAGCAAGAAAATCATTTGGGTATTGTCAAACATCTCGATGCTTCAATCATAAAAGCTTAAAATGATGAATCTAACTTGTACCCGTACTTGGTAGATTTGCATCACATCTTTTTAAACATCCTTGTGTACCATGTGGATAATAGTTTTTATTGCTAGATTTGCTTGAGGGCAAGCAAAGTTCAAGTGTGGGGGATTTGATAACGCTCAAATTGTGCATGTTTTTAGTAGCGTTATTCGGGTTTTTATGTATGCTTTTTGGTTATATTTATATGCTTTTGTTACTAAATCGTACCAAAGTGTGTTTGCAAAGCATATGTGGCCAAAAACAGGAAAAAGGAAGAAAATGATGAGAAAAAGGAGAAAGAAGGACATATTTATGAAAGTGCGAAGATTCTTATACAAAGACCCAATCAAAAAGGCATTTCAAAGAATGAAGGTCCAAGTATTCATGTCGATTAACTTCAATGATGTTGAAAAGATCAAGTTTGGATGAAGAACCGAAGAACCAAAAAGGAAAAAATCAAGCCAAGACGACAAAAGTACAAGAAAAAGTCCAAGCAGCAGTGATCCATCCGATCGGTCGCCGCCCGCAACCGATTCGGATGGAGGTAGTATCAAAGACCAACCGATCGGTTGGACATATTACCGATCGGTTGGAAGCTTGCTGACTTGCCAAAACTTCATCATTAAGATATGTGACTCTACACATCCGGTTCTAGGTCCTTCCACTCATAATTCTAGTCTATTCAATACTACTTGGAGGACAAGAGAAGCATTTATGAACTTAGACCCTTGGTTGGAGTATTAATTGGACCATTTGATGAGTATTTAGGAGAATCAAAAGAAGACACAAAGGGAGAAGCAACCACTCATAAAAATACTCTCAAAATTCGTCCTTAGAAGTCCAGAAAACTTTAGAGGTCCAAGAAGTCATTATTTGGAGGTCAAAACATCAAGAAATCAACACCAATCCTTGGGGTATCATTACTTTATTATTTGTAATCTATTTCCAATCATTGTAAGACTTTCAATTATGGTTTCTAATGTTCAGAGTGCTGAGATTATGTTCATGTTTGCTATAAGTGGCTAGTGCCTTTGTGCACTTGCTTAGATGATGTGTATTACCAATTGATATGCGTATGATTGTGATGACATGTTTTAATTCAATTTCAAGTTGATTATAAGATCCAATCGTGATTAAGTTTTGTAGTGACATGCGTTGAATCAAGTTTAACTAGTTGCTAATAATTTTAAAGGTCGAAAGAACTATTGTTATTCAACTAGTTATAATCATTTGTCTATGAGTGATTGTTTTTACCCATTATTCTTGATTACACAAAGAAAGTTAATTGTGGTTGTAATGAGAATGCTTTTGTCTATCAAAAATAGGATTGATGGTAAACCATTTCAAGGGTCGAAAGATTAATAGTTTACTCTCAATTGTGACCTTTTGTCTATAATCGGTTACCTTTTGTATTGACCATTTCCTAAGCTATTTGATTAAGCAAAAGATGATTTTTGTGTTTAAGGTACACCAACTTATGAACCTTGAATCGATCTTGAATTGAGTGGTTAAACGTAATGCTTGTTTTTATGAACTAAAATCTTGACGAAGGTTTAATTTGTAGAAACAATAGATTAGTTTACCAAACTAATTATCATAACCAACATGTTATCCAAAGTTATCACAATCATGCTTATCAAGGAGTAGTATGCTAGTCTAAGCAAGTGTAGTTTTTAATCATTTGAATTAATCTATTTTTCATTACTTGTTAAGGAATTTACTTCTAGTAGCTTACAATTCGATTCGCTACACAAATCCCTGCGAACGATCCCGACTTACCATCACAATCTTGCTATAACGGACGAGTTCACTTGCACGTATGTGTTGTTTCTAGATTCGGTAATTCGACCTTTATAAATTTAAAACTTGTACTCACACTTGACACATCACTTAGGTATGTAGCTATAGTGTTAGAATCATGTCCCTAAGATCCTGAGTTGAAAGTTGAAACATGTGTGAATTGCCATGTTCATGATTGCTGATTGCTCTTCATGATAGATAGCGGTTTGATGTATTTCCTGATTGTGGTTTGATTATGAGATGAATATGGTATTATGAGTTGGCAAGCTGCTACGTGGTAGCTATTAATGAAAAGTGAATCTGTATGTATGTATATTTGTGTTGATATTCTTATGCAGATTCCATGGCCAATATGAATGTGCCAGTTCCCGCCCTAACCATTTGATCAGATGTTCAAACTCTATTGACTGGCTCTGAATTCACCACAACAACAATATCAGCAACAACAACAACAACACTGTCATCACCACCACCACCTTCATTTCAACAAAGCATTACTTATTCTAGTCTCACCAAGTGGGGATCTACAATATTTGGGAAATTTTTGTTGGTGGATGGATAATTGATGTTGACTACTGACTCCCTCAGAGAAGCGGATGATCACATCGTCTGCGCAAAAAGGTCAATATCATTTGTGTCATAACGATTATCTTTGTACATGATAAGTAGTGGATCTCCCTCATAAATTGAGGGGGAGCAGTTGCATGTTCCATTATCAGCACATATTAATACTGACCACATTTTCTCCCATAATTTCTAACTTATTTAAATCAATTGGGATCACAAATCTCAAATGGTTTGAAATTTTTGATCGGGGGAGAGAATGTGATTTAAATATGAAAACTGATAAAAACGTGATGTTTTGGACTTAAATGTAAGCTCTCCCATATGTGCTAAACTCTTTCGTATAATCGATGCACATATTGAGGAGGAGCAAATGGTGTGATTGCAAAAAGGATGTGGCATCTCATGTGAGCACGAATCAGACCTCACCAATGAATTGACGAAACAAAAACTGTCATTAATCGAAAGGACATGTCTTGGCCGGGTAATAATTTCAAGCTGGTCTAACTAGTGATGTAAGCGTTTCTCGAAGAGGACGTGTCTGAGTAGAGTGTACCGTTTCGAGAAACTTTATGTGGACTTGACCAGGCCGGGTAATAATTTCAAGCTAGTCTAACTAGTGATGTAAGTGTGTCTCGAATCGGTCATGTTCACTGAAAGTGGATCAATTCAAAAAGTGTGATCTTCACCTAACATGTGAAAATTTATAATAAAATCATCTGAGCACATGTTAAGGGGGGGAATTTGGAAAATATAAAACTCTCAAAGTGTTAGCAAAATGTGTTTCATAATCATGAACACTTTGAGAGATTTTTCAATGATTTGGTAAATGGCAACATAGGATAGTCATGAAGTTATAAGGTGGCTAAGGTTAGGAAAACCGTCCTATGATCTGCCAGAGCCGGAGGGATCTACCCAGGGACAATACCGAATAGTTAGTATTAGAAAGTCCTTAGGTATGATCATGAAAAAAGGAGTAATATGAGAAAGGAGAAAGAAGGGGTTGAAGAATTAAAAAGAAATATAATGAGAAAGGGTGAAAAGAAATAGCCCTCCAATTATTCAACCTTAGGGCAGAAACCGGGTTCAATTCATATGCTATTAGTTGTTACCAAGGTAACACCAGTATTGAAGACAAGACGTCATGGACCCAGTGACGCACTGCACCAAACCTTCTAAGCCACTCAAGTTCTCTTAAAAGGACTTGTTTCATTCTCACGGGGAACCCTGCATAATCTATTGACCGCTCATTACGAGTTATGTTGATATTGAAATAGGAGACACCGCTCCAGTCTCCGACTACCAAAAATGCACTTATCGAGTCTAGAGCCACGAGATGCATCATAAGATCTCATAAGAACACGTGTTACTTCTACACTGGTTGTTCAACATTAAGGACACCAGTTGTAAACTTATGAGTCCTACGCAGATCTTAGCAATCTGCCAGAACATTTATGAGGGAATTTACAAATGTAATTCTCAGTGATTGAATGGAAATTCCTGCCAGGGTCAACATCAAACAGCCCTGAAAGCAGGTCACTTCGGTAATTCCTTATGGATTACGCTTAGTGGTCGCGGCAGTTTCAAACGGTCTACAGTCGTGGAGTGAACTCCAGCGACTCACCTAATCGTTGATTTACTACGGTAGATCTTGTAAGCCCTCTGTGGGTTTTAAATTTAGGAACGGCCTTGGTAAGGATTAGAGAGAGTTTTCACACTATGCTGTTAACAATCTCGAAGTCCGAACCTGTAAGTACCGGACGTTTTATTGCTAACTGTCGTATGCAGGAATTCCTGGCGGTTGTAGCTGATTGCAGAAAAGATGCCAATCCATCACCACATGCTCACACTTCACCATCATCGTATTCAAAGAAGTCATGATAAATTGAAAGACCTTCCACACTGCTTCCGCAAACTCTGATGCTGAAAATCATGACCCAGAATAGTGTGAGCATGTCGGTTCAAAGAGTACCACATCACATGGAGACACACTGCTAAAAGATGACTTGAAGACGTATGTTGGATGATAAACTCAATGAATCCTCAAAGATCATCCAAGACAAATGAACAGTCATCAAAGGTGCTGAACTTGAAGAATCAAAAGACTACGAGCTAGGAAGTTACAGTCATGAAATAGAATGCTAGAATTCAAAATATTATTTCCGGGGTGACCTCCCTTAGGGGGAGATTGTTAGGAATATAAATATTCATGTGAAGACTCGGTCACCCCGAGTATCTATTTAGCATTTATGTAGCTCGTAGGATTATTAGTATTAATAGTATTAGTTTAGTTATATTAGTAATTGTGGAGTGGGTCGGGCCTTTACCCACTGTCAGCTCACTCTACAGCCCGCTAGGAGCACCTAAACCTTGTAGTATATATACCCCTTCCCACACATGGGAAGGGTTTGAGCTTCTAATCATTCAACACATATTTTCCTTCATTCTCTCTCTCTAGAACTCCCACTCTCTCTCACTCTCTCTCTCTAGAATTCAACCTAACATCAAATCCAAGTACGCATATGTTACATTTTTACTATGTATCTCAATTACATTGGAGCATTAATGAAATGCTAATTTTGGTAATAATAAAACAGAGGGTTGGAATGTTATTATCGTGTCATTTTGGAATGTTTCTTGATTTCTTTTTCTCGGCGTACAAAAGCTTAATCATATGAGATCCTAATAAACAATTTTATGGAACCACTATTAACTTGGTTCCATCTCAACGACACTCTAAAGTCTAATCCTAATGAAATATATTACAATTCATTACAAGTGATTTCAAAACATACCCGTACTATGCAAATTTTGTCAACTTAATTGAGAAACTAAACAAAAGTAGACTAGGAGATGTTTATTTATGTTTGAAACTAAATAGCTGTGGATACATTATCTTTATGGTTATGAGTTATTAAGCTCTATATATATTTATATTTTTTTCTTAACTTGAAATTGATCCATTTGACCCGTTTTAAATTACTGCAACTCAAATTGATCAATTAGTCAAACTGTATAATTAAACTTATGCAAGGATCTTGCATGGAGGCTTAAACTAGCATTCTCCTCATCATATTTGTTGTTGAAAATACATACCAGGTTCTTTAAAGAGGGTTTTGTACTAAATTATGACAGGACAACTCAAACGTAAACATTTGATGGTTCATTTACTTATTTATTCACGTTGATACAGAGGTAAATCGGTACATATAAACCAATAGAAGATTACAACGATATAAATTGTTGTATTTTCCTTTAAAAGTTTGCTTAACATAAATTTATAAGTTGCTTATGTTTACGTTCTTATATTTAGGACTAAATGTAACGGGACAACTAATTGATTCTTCTGATTTTAGTAAAAGAAAATATGAGTTTAAATGAAGTTTTAGACATTTCATTAATAGTTATATGTTTGTATTTTTTGTACATGTGGTGTGCAAGAAACACCCGTTCATGCTAAAGTTGAGGACCGTAGCATAATTATATTCTATTCATACATCTAACCAATTATTTATTCACATACTATCACAAATTCATTGCTGATATGAACATTTTTGTTTTCATAATAGGTTCAAACTACTATTCCATGGTTTTAAATTTAATCCCATGAATTTCACGGGTCAATAAACTAGTATACATAAACTCTACTCTCATTTTCAATGTAAAGATATTATTAAATCAATAGAGTTTCAAAATACATACTAAATTAAATGTTTGAAAAATATTATTAAATCGTAAGAGTGTCTCGAGAACCAACATATGGAATAATATCTATAAAAATCGGACCATTTTTTCAAAGCAAAGGATGCAAATGTAGAAAGTGCTATGTGCTATTATATAATAGTAACTATGCTCTTCAAAGTTACCTTACATAATTTCTTGAATATTTAGGTCTTCTTTATTTTTATAAGTACTATTTTACTTGTATCATCTACCTATGTGGGATAAATATAATAAACATGGTTAATAATACAAATAAGTGCCAAAAAAAACTTATAAGGTGTATTTTTGGAGAATTAAATCTTGTTAACATTATGTATGTGATTTTTAAATTTCGCTATGTTTTTTTATAAATAACTTGCGACTACGGGCCATTGTCAGCTACTTCAACCTCATATCTCCATAATATACCAGCTACCGCCTCTTTATTGCCACAACGTCATGTGGATAATCAACAATTTTTATATGAGATAACTTTTTATTGCTTAAAATTATTCAATACTAGAATTGTAGTCATCTGTAAAACTATTGTATCATAAAATATAGTGCTGAAAAACATTTCTCGCTAAAAAATTTAATTGTATGGTACCCGCCACCGCAACGCGCGGGTACCCTCCTAGTATTAGTAATGCAATCGTATGCTACTTTCCCTTATTACTGTAATTTGATTATTTTACTTAAATGGTGTTTCATCTTTTAATTAATGAAATTAATACATCCTATTTATTGTTTGGTAAAATGAATGCATATGGCCTATATAAAATGAATGCAACGCGCGGTTACCCTGCTAGTCTCTTATAAAAGATATATTAGTAATGCAATCGTATGCTACTTTCCCTTTTACTGTAATTTGATTATTTGACTTAAATGGTGTTTCATCTTTTAATTAATGAAATTAGTACATCCTATTTATTGTTTGGTAAAATGAATGCATATGGCCTATATAAAATGAATGCAACGCGCGGTTACCCTGCTAGTCTCTTATAAAACATATATTAGCAATGCAATCGTATGCTACTTTCCCTTTTACTGTAATTTGATTATTTGACTTAAATGGTGTTTCATCTTTTAATTAATGAAATTAATACATCCTATTTAATGTTTGGTAAAATGAATGCATATGGCCTATATAAATCCAGAATGGGTTTTCTTCGTTCTCAAAAATTCGCAATGTCTATTCTCATATTCATTACAATCCTTTTCTTCATCCCCACAATTTCATGTGAAAATTCAGTTAATAATTCTACAAAAAACTGTTTTTTAAAACATGGCTGGCATGTATTTGTTACGAATGATCTGCCAGATGAACTCTTTTTTAGTATCTACAAAAAAAAGCAAGGACCTTTTGAGCAATCAGCTTGTCATGATTGTTCCCTTCAACCTGGGAGAAGTTTTGATTGGTACTTTTGTCCACTCGTTGATAATAATGCGTATATAGGCAATTTCACTTGGGGCTCAAGAGCAACTAAAGTTGATTTGTTTAGTAAACGCATCGCTAACATCTGCTATAAATTTAAACCTATATTCCCTACACAACATTGTTATTGGATAGTTAATCCAGATGGATTTTATGTATCTCGAAAGAACTCGTCATTCCCAGGTTCGAAATGGCAGTTACTATATACTTGGCCCTAGAGTATTATGTAACTATTGTGATGTTATATTCGAAACTAATATAAAACAAAACGAATATAATAAAGTATCATTTAATTTTCTTGTGTGCTTTGTTCTTTTTATCCTTTGTCAATGTGATTCTAACATTAGAGTTATTAGTTGTCGTATGTGTTCATTTGGAATAAAATGTACTTTTAACTTTGTGGCTAGCATTTGGACGCAAATCTCAGAGTTTCTACAAAGGTGTAAACTTTGAAAAAAAAAATGGTTGTGGTAGATATAATAAAGTTTCATTTAGTTTATTATGTCATTACTAATTCATTCGACATTATGTTGATTTCATTCATTTGTATCATTCATCCGCAATATCAGAGTTCGAGTTAATTATTAAAATCATGGTATACACATTTTTTCACCTTTCATCCTAAAACTTCAAAGATTACATCATGAGGAACACGGGTACTTTATTTCCGATAATATCGCATATCATATATATTACATATTATGTTAGGTCACCATGATTGTTGTAACACAACCTGTGGAGCTTATTCGAAACTTTAGGGTTTGGTTTGCTCGAAACTTTAGTGTTTTAGAGCTTGCTCGAAACTTTAGGTTATTGCTTGTTCGAAACTTTGCCAGAAATCTTAAAACACTTACATTTCAACAAAAACTCTTTTTTTATGCAATTTTCTTGTACAACTAACCTTAAAAACACTAAAACTATAATAAAGTTGCAAACTTTAACGTTTTTAAGAAAGTTTACGGTTGTTCGAAACTTGGTAGAACACTAAAAGTACGTCTAAAAAACTTAAGATTTAACCTAAAAGTTTGAAACTTTCTTGTTCTAAGAGGTTTATAACACTAGTTTGTAATCAAAAGAGTGCTAAAAACCAAGAAACAAACAAGAAAAGATGATATAACTAATAATCGCTACTTTATCATACACTTCCTTAGATATACGAATGGTATTAAAGATAGAAGAGAAAGATAGAGAATAAGATAAAGATAGAAGAAATATAGAGGAAAGATTGGGACAGTAGGGATGAGTTGAAAACCGTGTATATTAGATTGAAAAGAAAAGAAAAAGATACAAGAGAAACACACACTCCCACCTTATCCACACTACTGCACCCTAACTAAAGTGGTGGGAGTGTGCTTAAGTATTACATGAGATGCCCTAAAGGGCTTGGAGTGGGCTTTGGTGCGGGCTTAGGTTGGATAGATCATTAAGTGATCTTTTCTATTCTATATTAACACCAAAAGCCCACTCTTTCTTAATTAACATATCCTACTCGACACACATTACATTTACAACACAATGACCATCACTTCATAATAAAATAAATGCTAACAATCTCCCCCTAAGGGATGGTCATTCAAATGATGATCCCAGTGATAAGGTATTTTGTCTTCGATGTCTTGAACTTTGTGTGTCGATGTAGAATAGACTTGATTCATTGTTCCTTCATGCTCTGTGATCTTCAAAGTATAGACTTTTGATTGATCTTTGCCTTGATCAACATCTTCATTTATTCATAACGTCGATTCTTCCAATATGGATGTTGAGACATATGATGGTTGATGGACTTTCCTCAGTACCTGCATAAAACAGTTAGCAATAAATCGTCCAGCGCTTATAGGTTTAGATTTTGAGATCGTTATCAGCATAGAGTGAAAACTTTCTCTAATCTTAACCAAGGCCGTTGAGAGCCTGTGAAGTATATCGGAGTATCACTTTAAGACTGTAGACCGTTTGAAGCACGTAACCATCATGATATAAGGCAAGATCCTTAGATCTCATTAAGACTCTTACAGCTTGTGTCCTTTTTGGTGAACACAAGTGTATTGCATAGGAAGTGTTCCTAAGAGATATTTGATGAATCTCATGGCTCTAGACTCAATTATGTGCGTTTTGGTTTTAGTCTTCGGAGGCATGGAGCAGAGTGCCACCTTTTCAATATCAACTCATCTCGGAGTGAGAGGTCGATAGATTATGTATTGTTCTCCGTGAGAAATGAAACAAATATCTTTTAAGAGATATCTGAATGGATAGGAGGGGTGGTGCAGCGCGTCACTGGGTCCATGAAGTCTTGTCTTCAATATCAGTATCACCTTAGTGAATACTGATAGCAGATGTATTGACCCAGTTTTTGACCTAAGTTTTCATGGAGGGCTATTTCTTTTCACCCTTTCATTAAACTTTTCTTTTTAATTCTTCAACCCCTTCTTTCCCTTCTCATTTTCTCCTTTTTCCAATCTTACCTAAGGACTTCTAATTCTAATCTATTGGAATTGTCCTTGGGTAGATCCCTCCAGTTCTGGCGGATCATAGGACATAACCTAACCATAATCACCTTATAACTCCATGATTATCCTAGGTTTGTTGATCACTTGCCATAAAACCTTTTGTGAAAATCTCTCAACATGTTTATGAGAAAACACATTTTGATAACACATTGAGAGTTTTACATTTTTGAAATACTCCCCTTTCGCATGTACTCATGTACTTTTAAGAAATCTGCACATGTTGGGTAGAGTTCGCACATTTTGAAATGATCGATTTTCAATGAACATGACCTTCGCGAGACACGCTTACATCACTAGTTAGACTAGCTTGAAATTATTACCCGTCCCGGTCATATTCAAAGATCATCTCTCGAATTGGTACAATCTACTCAGACAAGTCCTTTGCGAGACACGCTTACATCACTGGTAAACCAGCTTGAAATTATTACCCGTCCAGGACATGTCTTTTTGATAACGGACATTTAGTTTCGTCAATTCGAGGGTTGTTCTGAGTGTTTTTGGAGAGCTCTTTTTGAGATTCGCTTTTGATCACATTTTAATCACGTCTTCTCCCCCTCAAAAATAGCATGACGTGATATTTTTGATATCAACTTGATTAAAATGAAACTTTTTGGAGAGAGACGGATTTGAGCATGAAATTGGAACCTTTTTTATTTTCATTTTTATACTCCCCCTTAAATAAAGCATGATTTATCGTGTTTTGGAGGGAGTTATCTTGAGCACTTTATGAAAGATTTTGAAAAATCTTTTTGTAAATTTCTGAAGGAAATGTGCTCAAGATAGAGAAGATTTTAAAAATCTTTGAAGATATGGTAGGAGAAATATCTTCATTTGTTTTTAGGACAAGTGTTTGAAAAAGATATTGGTTTTGCACAACACTTTCCTTTATTTGAAGTTCGGGTTGTAAGTTGAAATACTTACAAGCCATTGAGATTTTTGGGATAAGTGCTCGAAAAAAATTATTTAGATCCTTTGATTTGATTAAGAACTTTCCTTTCTTTGAAGCGCGTGTGAGGACCTTGGTTATACACGGTTAAGGTGGTTAAACCTTGTGTCTTTGTGTATGAGATATATTGACTTAATATGATTAAGCACGCGGAATTTACTTAACCACACTTAGAAGGTTATGTATGTTATGGAAATGGAAGAATTATGTTTGTTACTTAACAATGAACAAAGAAAGTATTTCACTAAACGATTCAATATTATTCCAAATAATACGAGTGATCTTGAGTTTCTCACTAGGGTTACAAAACCTTGAATCTTATGTTACAACTTGTGATTTTTGTTTGTTCTATGTCTTAACAGTTATTCAATTATTTCACATCTATAATCACTAGTCTAAGATCTCTTTTATAGTTGCAAAAGATCTTTACAAATTGCTTAAAAGTCTTGACCGACTTACTTGGTTAACTTATGCATATTGGTGTCAGTACATAAGATACAACATGTATCTATGTATACAACTTGTTAACTAAGCACATGGAGTAAGATATTATCTACTGTATATGTTTGACCAAAATACAATAAATATCTTTTCGATCTTATCCTATGAGTCACTGATCAGCAGTACCATATTCAACTAGCAGTACCTTCAACTTGAACTAGTAGTACCTTCTTGCTCTAGCAGTACCTTCATGTACTAGCAGTACCTTGATCATGAACTAGCAGTACCTTCGACTTAGAGTAAATTCTAATACTCTAACTTCAGAATATTTAATTCCCAACAGCGCGGGTCCTAAACTGATGTGTTCAGAAGCCATTTAGATTTTTAGAGAAACAACATGCTTTGAAAACATTTAAAGGAACTCTCGCTCAAGCATCTGTACATGCCCGTATCATTATTGAATGACATTTCTAGATACGTACAGAATATCGATTATACGAGAGACATGTCGTGAGAAGAATATTTTTGGCTTTTTATGATTTTATATTGTTTTTGTATTTTTGAAGATTTTCTATTTTTGTATTTTGTTTTTGTTTGATTTATCGAAAAATATATGTACAAATAATGATTAAGTATGAACAAGTAAAAGTGGAGTTAAAAGTGGAATAAGACCAGGATTTCCAAATGAGATGTTGGCATAAAGCTCTTCTTTTCCACATTCAACGTGCGAAATCTCAACACTTTCACGAGTACCTGCATTCACAGAATCCACAAAAGAAGAATATGCACAAATAATAGTGTTAGAAGTACAGGAATCATCACTCTGAGGGTGTTGATTATCAACGGTTGTAACGGTTTCTACTTCTTGTTGGTGATTGTCACTATCATTTGTCTTGGTGCAAGTATCAAAAATCTTCCCTGTGGGAATCCATCTAAGGCCAACTGTGTTAAAAACTTTTCCCGTAGGAATCCACCTAAGGCAAGATCTAGGAGTTGTTTTCTTTTCAGATGCAGCGGAAGTCTCATTTTGAGAAAAACTACGTCCTGTAGAGATCCACCTGGTAGGTTTCTTAGCCTTTTGCTTCTTATTAACGGGTTTGTTTCTATTTGGTGTCTTAGTGGATTGTGCCGTAGTACTTGTTTTGCTTTTGTTCGAAGAGGAATTTGAATTCTTAGTGTTGCATTCTACGTGCTTAGCATTTTCAGTTGAGCAACTACTTTTAGATGCAAGCCATTCCCTAGTCTTTCGTTGAATGATCCTAGGTAGTGGTTTACTACTACTAGCAGTGGCTTGTAATGTTGTAGAATTCATCACTTGAGGTTTTGTACCTAAAATTTCGTCTTTTCTAACCTGTGCCTGTTGCCTAGCTTTTTCTAGGTATTGATTGTGGACCATGTAGTTTGAACCAACAGATTCTTTAACAGTTTTTATGGTCACATTCGGTGAGCTATTCCTAGGGGCACACACATTAGGATGAATTTTGTTATCCTTGGAATTTGTTGTAGCATTCCTAGACTCTTTGGGATTATCTTTTGCACATTTGTCTAATGCCCTATGTGTTTGAGATGTAGAGGCAGACGCAGTAGTGGGACTAATCCTATCAAGGCCAGGCGCTATTACATTCGATGTTTGGACAACAACTTTTTCTTTTTCTTTTTCCTTAGGCAAGGGGGTTGATGGTGTTATACCCTTTGTTTCCTCACCCTTCCATTTTTGACTTTCAAGCTGGGACTTCAAAAGATCAATTTTATCTTGCATGTTTTTGTAAGAACGCTCATACGACAATTTGTCATATTTGCATTCTTCCTTTTTCTTATCAAGTTGTTTAAAATATGTGACATTTTGTTGTTCAATTTTAGCAAATTCTTTTTCATATTTTTCAACAATTTGAGAAGTCTCAGCTCGAATTCGTTCATCATCTTCCACAGAATATGTTTGATAAATAATGGACATGATATCGGTCGATAGAGCTTCGAATGAGAGATTGTCATTGTGTTGTTCCAAAACCTTTATTCGTTCCAAGTATTCATTGGTTTCCTTCACTAAGGATTTGTGGTCCTTAACAAATTCTACTAACTCTTTCAAAAGACTGTTTTCAACATTTTGAGCTACAGCATAGATTGCAGCAATGTGTGGATTAATTTCTATTTCAAACATCTTTTTCTGTTCAGTATGAAAACTTGAAAACCAGTCATTATATTTATTGTTTGTTTTGGATGCCACAATACGTTGAAGTGTTTCAATTCTCTATTTAAGATCAACCAAATATAGTCTAGCTCCACTTGTGAGACAAGTGTTTTTAGAGTACATTTGTTCGATGCTAAACAGATGTTTTGAGACAACTTTTCTTTTTGACAGCCACTGGTTGTTTGAAAAACAGTGGTGACTCTCTTTTAACAAGATGAAGGTCAGAGAGTTTGTTAAGCTCATTATAGTCAATGTGTTTTACTTCTCTGTTCATTTGTCGCATTTTGTTTCTACTCTCTTTGGTAAGCTCAATCGTTTCATATGAATCGTAACCTGCTGGAGGGTCATGTATATCATTTATCACATTACCATTATATAGCACATTCTGTTCTTTCTGAGCTTTCTTGAGATAATAAGGGCTTTCACAACCGAGAGCCAGTTTCTTCATTGTATGTAAAATCGGGTTTGGATCGTTAATTAACAGATTAATTGTATGCGTAGAATGACCCGTTTTTACAAGTAATTCTTCCAACTTTTTAATGGTTTCCTGTTTGTCAAGAATTTCATCAAGAAGATCATTTTCCTTTTTAGAAAACCTTGCATGCAACTCTTTCTTTTCTTTTTCAAGATCGGAGCAAGTTGCTTTTTGTTTAGAAAGTTGGTTGGTTAATTCAGAAATTTCCTTGTTTAAAGATTTGATTTGCATGTTCAAATTAACATCTAGAGTGTCAAATTTGATTTGCAAATGTTTTTCTCTTAACTCAGAATCTCTTAAACTAACCTCAAGTTCTGACTGTCGTTTGTTATGAAAATCAAAAGCTCTTGCATTAACCTTATAACTCTCAAGCTCAGCGGTTAATTTCTCATTCGCGGCCTTAACATCGCGATTGATCTTTTTGACCTTTTCAATCTCAATTTGACAATTATGAAGTAATGATTCAAAGAAAGCACGGGTTTCCTCATCATTAGCATCATTTTGTGCAACTTGAACTTCGTTAGGATCTATATATGAAGTTTCACAATTAACATTGCTATTAACTTGCTCCCCTACATATGTATCAAAATTAGGTTAGAGAGGCACAGAATGTGGCTTTTCATGAGCAAACGAAGGTGGTATCTCATGGAGTGGTTCTGTGTCATAGGATGGAGGAGTTTCAGAATCACTACGTGATGTTGGTTCTTGCTAAATTTCCATAGAGTCGGAGATTCCAGTGACTTCTGTAGAATTATCATTAACTCTGGTTGTAACCAAGAAGTCGGATTCCTCAGCGGTCAACGGTGTTCCTGACTCTTCCTTTTAGGCTAGCATCAACATGTAGTGGAGCTTTTCTATCTTCGTCATTGCATGGACATTACCAATTCTACCTATATCACTCTTGTGGATTTCAGATGAAGTCATGAAACAATAATCCTCATTTTGATTGACCCCATTCTGATTCACAAACTGATCCATTTGATTTCTTGTATGTATACCCATAGCATTTCCTTGCTGATTCTCAATAACATCAACCATTTGACCTTATTGTCCTAAATATAACTGCGTATTATCAGTGTACGATGAAGTCCAATGGTTGTTGTTATGAGGTTTGATGTTTAATGCCCTGGATAACAAAGCAAAACCTTTTACCAAAGCAGTTGAGATATCATCTTGGTGAGTTGCCATTGATGATGATTGGTATGATAAAGTGGATAGAGGATCGTTGCAACGAAGTAGGAGTTGAGGTTGTTGAAGGTAAAGTTTAGTTGGTTTGGTGACGGATTGCTGGATCGTGATTTCTGGTTTCCCTCCAAAATTTGAATTTGAAAAATTTCTCTACCAGAATTTGAAATACTCTATAAAATGCAATTTTAAGGTTATTGGAAAATTTTGAGTTTTGAAAATTTTTACGTCAAATTTTGCCGAAAAAATTCGAATTTTGGTCTAAAAATTTGAATTTTGGGCCAAAATGTTCGCTCTTGTACCAAAATTTGAATTTCGCGTAAAAATAGAACATTTAGTCTCCTGTAATTTTTTTTTTTTTTTTTTTTTTGGAACCTTACAATTGTTATAGAGTATTTGAGATTGCGTTAGGGAATTTTTTCAATTTCGAAAAATTGCGAATAAATTGCTATAAGGGACTAATCTTGTCACTTTCCGAAAGTGCTATCGAATATGATTTGCGATAATTTTATCGAAAATGAATTTGCGATAATTTTATCGAAAATTGAATTGCGATAATTTTATCGAAATTGATTTGCGATAAAATCCAGTGATTTGAATTGCGATAGGTTCACTTTTGAATTGCGATAAAATTGACTTTGATTTGCGATAAGAGCAGTTTGCTCAATTTCGATAAAAGGAACTTTCCTCAATTTCGATAAAAGCAGGTTGGCTCAATTTCGATAACTTGTCTACTGGCACAATTTCGATAGAAGAGTAGGTGACCAACTCTTGACTTTTTCCATTTGTCCAATAATTCACCCACTGACTGAGGAGATCTACCAACTCTTACCAACTTTGACCAAATATTCTTATACAATAATATCTTATCAATAATGAAGTTCCAAAACAACAAATCTCAGCCACTTGTAATTTTGGACGATCTAAACACTTAGAACACCAAAAAAAATGCAACCGTTAAACACAATAATCGATTAAAGAACTAGCAAATCTTCACACATCAACTCGTAAAATGGCTAACAAACACAACCTTCCACCTAAAAAATTTGCGTAGGAATCCAGAAAAAACCACAAAAGCTCACGTTTTTTATAATAAAAACGCAACTGTTGGTTTCTTTAAACACAAATCGAACACAAACTAACCCACTATTTCGTTGTTTGGCATGTTGATACCACTTGATATAACTAATAATCGCTACTTTATCATACACTGCCTTAGATATACGAATGGTATTAAAGATAGAAGAGAAAGATAGAGAATAAGGTAAAGATAGAAGAGATATAGAGGAAAGATTGGGACAGTAGGGATGAGATGAAAACCGTGTATATTAGATTGGAAAGAAAAGAAAAAGATACAAGAGAAACACGCACTCCCACCTTATCCACACTACTGCACCCTAACTAAAGTGGTGGGAGTGTGCTTAAGTATTACATGAGATGCCCTAAAGGGCTTGGAATGGGCTTTGGTGTGGGCTTAGGTTGGATAGATCATTAAGTGATCTTTTCTATTCTATATTAACACCAAAAGCCCACTCTTTCTTAATTAACATATCCTACTCGACACACATTACATTTACAACACATTGACCATCACTTCATAATAAAATCAATGCTAACAAAAGATAAAAAAATATAAAAAATAACGAGAGGAAAAAGACTTTGTATACATGAAATCAACACAAAAACACTTCTAACCTTCTTCTAGCGATTGATACCACTTGTTAGGTCACCATAATAGATACAACACAAGTATACATATAAATAAGAGAAATAAGAGAGAGATATAGTATTAGTCGATTACTTCAAGAGAGAATATGACAAAGGTTTCTTAGCATAAATGAAATCACCAATACTCTCAAATGAGAGTTACATTTGTATTTATAGGAAAGGAAGCTAGGACAACATCCCTAGTTCCTTCCCTGTACACGAAATAGGTTTTAACATAGGCTCATGGGCTTATTTCATAAGTCTAGTAGTTATAACAAACATATAAGCCTATTTAGTTAAGCAAACTATTACAAAAACTTAATGACCGACACTTGATATTAATTACACGTATTCCCAACAAAGGATAAAAGGAACAAAGCACACCAGAAAATTAAATGATACTTCATTATATTTGTTTTGTTTTATATTAGTTACAAATATAACATCACAATAGTTACATAATACTTGAGGGCCAAGGATTTATTAACTGCCAGTTTGATCCTGGGAATGACAAGTTCTTTCGAGATACATAAAATCCATCTGGTTTAACTAACCAATAACAATGTTGTGTAGGGAATACAGGTTTAAATTTATAGCAGATGTTAGCAATGTGTTTACTAAACAAATCAACGTTAGTTTTTCTTGAGCCCCAAGTGAAATCGCCTAACCACACATTACCGCTTGGACAAAAGTACCAATCAAAAATTCTCCCAGGTTGAAGGGAACAACCACTACAAGGTGATGGCGCAAAAGGTAGATCTTTATCATGGATACCAAAAAAGAGTTCATCTGGCAGATCATTCGTAACAAATACATGCCAGTCATGAGTTAAAACACAGTTTTTTGTAGAATTATTAACTGAATTTTCACATGAAATTGTGGGGAAGAAGAAAAGAATTGTAATGAAAATGATAATAGACATTGCGAATTTTTTAGAACGAAGAAAACCCATTCTGGATTTATATAGGCCATATATGCATTCATTTTACCAAACATTAAATAGGATGTATTAATTTCATTAATTAAAAGATGAAACACCATTTAACTCAAATAATCAAATTACAGTAAAAGGGAAAGTAGCATACGATTGCATTACTAATATATCTTTTATAAGAGACTAGCAGGGTAACCGCGCGTTGCAAACATTTAATTTAGTATGTATTTTGAAACTCTATTGATTTAATAATATCTTTACATTGAAAATGAGATAGCCACCAATGATGAAGAAAAAACAGTTTGGCTGAATCGTTCCTTTTTTTTTTATGTTCGTTGTTTGGTGTATCTAAAACTGGGTTAGGCATGTATTTGAAAGTATTTTTTTTCCCAATGCATTTCAGATCCCTCACCTACTTTATCATCAAAATGATCAACATCATCACCGTCAATATCATAATTATATCCTATTGTATCAAGTTGATCATCATCTTCTTCTTCTTCTTCTTTGGTGTATTGATTATCATCAATATATTGATGATAATCAATATTTAGATTTTTGTTTTTTTCATTTACATGATATTCAATATATTAGGAACATTGAATATTTGAGCACACTGGATATTACTAGAAAGCTTGGTAATTCCTTGAAAGGTCGTAGATTTTGGAAAAACGAAGAATTCTGATAAGGAAATGAAGTTTATTGATATTGAATATTTTGATTAGCCGACGGATTTTGTTGATATTGAGTATTCTGATTAGCAGACGGATTTTGTTGATATTGAGTATTCTGATAAGTCTGAACATTCCATAATATTGAAAACTTTTAGATGATTTTGTTTTTTGCGGATACTCATAAGATGTATTTGGTGATAATGAGAATTATTGAAAGTTTGTGAATCACGATTAATTTGAACATATTCAAAATTTGTAGGATTTACCTGTGATGCTTGACGATTCTGATTAACCAACAATTCCATATGATCTTGACTTGTTGTAGTTATATAATTGATTAAAAACCTTAACTCGTCATCATCACTAACTTCGTAAACCTTGTAATTCGGTGGATAACGATATGATAAGCATACCCCCATCGTAGCATCTAAATTGAATTTTTGAGTCACATAATCCCTTAAAGTATCATAGCTAATCGTTTTAGGCAACAAAACGTTTCTATTTTCATCATTTCTAACATGACATAACGAAAATTTCCTCCTTTAATAACTCATGATGAATATGGTATGTTGATGACAAACAACCGGTTTTTCTTAATTTATACAAAAATTCTGACAGGATAAGGAAAAAATCACAAAGAAATCTCAAACGGATAAGAAACCTTATCTTAAGTGTATCTAGAAATATCAACCCAATTCCAAATGCATTTTTTTCAAATTTTCTATGCAAGTAATGAATTTCGGTGCACTATATATACTCCCAGCACACCACATCTAACGTGGCAAGTTTTTATTGGCTTAAAAATTAAATATGGTGCTCTAAGGTAATATTGAGCTCTAAATAAAATGCGGTGCGCTATATATACCCCTAGCGCACCACATCCAACGTGGCATCTTCTCATTCGTTTAAAAAGTAAATATGGTGCTCTAAGATGAAACATTAATTTGTTACAATATTTGGTGCGCTAAGGATGGTGCGTGCGCACCAAAAGTAACTAATTCGCTTATACGGTCCAAATACGTCCTATTCCGTAAGTATACTATAGAATACGTTCATATCTGAAATTTTCACTTGTTAAATTTCCTAGAACAACATCTATACTAACTAACTAGACGAGTACCCGTGCATAGCAACGGGATTTTATAGCGGCATATAGTTATAATGATATTTTGGTTAAATGTTTTGTATAACCAAAATATCACTATAACTATCTGCCGCTAGAAAATCCTGTTGATATGCACGGGTACTCGTCTAGTTTAATACAATAGAATTATTTAATCCCGTAATACACAATCAATGGGCCTAGCATAATATCGACTAACACCTTGATTAAGTCAAAAAATGAACTGGTCAACCAATCTCGGTTGATGTCTCGCGCCAGTCGGGCCGGGTCTAATATAATAAAGTTGCATTAATATAACAAAACATCAGCCATATGGCTTAACAAATAGTTAGTAATTCAGTCGAATCTTTACATTCATAGCTTCAAAAATATCAACCATATGCCTTAACAAAACATCAGCCATAAGCGTTAGCAATAGTTAGAGTAATTACAGTCGAGTCTTTCTAGCATTCATAGCTTCAAAACTATTGTTGTTGTCATGGTTGATTACTAATACTAACTGGTACTATATGCTTTTTATTACAGAGCCTCTAAATGGTCTCCGTCTTGAAGGTTCTCCTGGGCACCATATTGTTATAGTGCAAGTATGCCCCTAGTGCAGCAGGGTATTTCTTTAAAACATCCGCCCATGTGCTCCGTCCCTCACAAAGCTCCTTCACCACTACTGCCACTTTCCACGCTCACAAAAATTTGATCTTGAGTATCCCGCTCACGAATTCTCACTAATGATGTTGAAACCACTGTAATACTGAATAGCACACCATTTTCATATGCTCTTAAGTATTGTTGCTCTTTTGTTGAATCATCTATATATTAAGATATTAGGTTCTTATTGTTAGTGCAATCACATCAATTTCACATAAATGGGCCACGTTTTCAAATTCAGGTATACGACTTTATTGAAACTTTTAATACTCTAACAAAAAGGCCATTTAACTTAACGGGTTCATACATTGATAAGGTCAAAAGGTTTAAAATCGCTAGAGGTGGCAAAACAGATTCACATTAACTGTTAATTGTCAAAAGAGCTGTTTAAGGGGCCAAAATTGTTTAGGTTAGGTTAATCTACAAATACTTTTTCACAATATTTTTATAAATAATTAGGGGGCTTACAGCTTGTTCAACCCATTCGACTCATTTACATTTAGGCTAAATATTCAGGTTCAACTTGTTTCACCAATTAGAAATAAAACGTAACCCAAACTGACCCATTCACAAGTGAACGGGTCAAAATTTCCACCTCTAAAAATGAAGACAAAAAATAAAAAGATTCAAAGACATACCCCAAGGATAGACCACGTTTGAAATTCCAGTTGCACTTAGTGAATCGTTAATTTGTTAGCAACTTCCTTATATTGATGATCCGGAGCCAATGACAAACTATTTTTTCAATCTCCTATATAGAAAACCAGAGCTTTATTTCCTAACAAACTTATAAACATTAACACAAATAGTCATATATAAAACCGTAAATCCTACTACTACATATTAAAATGAATACAAATTTTTAAAAAAATAATAAACTTATCAAACGTAAAAATGCGATTGATTTGCTTCCCAGCGATACTCTCCGAAATGGAAACTTGTGGCGCATTGTTCCGTTTTTCATCAGCACTAAACGGCCTATAAAAAAACCAAACAAATCTCATGGTCATTGCTGATTAACAAAAAAAAAAAAAAAAAAAAAAAAAAAAAAAAAAAAAAAAAAAAAAAAAAAAGAAGCGAATTTTAAAAATCACATACATCATGTTAAGCATATTTAATTCTCAAAAAATACACCTTATAAGTTTTTTGGCAATTATTTGTATTATTAACCATGTTTATTATATTTATCCCACATAAGTAGAAGATACAAGTAAAAGAGTACTTATAAAAATAAAGAAGACCTAAATATTCAAGAAATTATGTGTGGTAACTTTGAAGAGCATAGTTACTATTATATAATTAGCACTTAGCACTTTCTACATTTGCATCATTTGCTTTGAAAAAATCGTTCGATTTTTATAGATATTATTAACCATGTCTATATGTTGGTTCTCGAGACACTCTTACGATTTAATAATATTTTTCAAACATTTAATTTAGTATGTATTTTGAAACTCTATTGATTTAATAATATCTTTACATTGAAAATGAGATAGCCACCAATGATGAAGAAAAAACAGTTTGGCTGAATCGTTCCTTCTTTTTTTTTCTTCTTTTTTTTATGTTCGATGTTTGGTGTATCTAAAACTGGGTTAGGCATGTATTTGAAAGTATTTTTTTTCCCAATGCATTTCAGATCCATCACCTACTTTATCATCAAAATGATCAACATCATCACCGTCAATATCATAATTATATTCCTATTGTATCAAGATGATCATCATCATCTTCTTCTTCCTCTTTGGTGTATTGATTATCATCAATATATTGATGATAATCAATATTTAGATTTTCGTTTTTTTCATTTACATGATATTCAATATATTAGGAATATTGAATATTTGAGCACACTGAATATTACTAGATAGCTTGGTAATTCCCTGAAAGGTCGTAGATTTTGGAAAAACGAAGAATTCTGATAAGGAAATGAATTTTATTGATATTGAATATTTTGATTAGCCGAAGGATTTTGTTGATATTGAGTATTCTGATTAGCAGACGGATTTTGTTGATATTGAGTATTCTGATAACTCTGAACATTCCATAATATTGAAAACAGTGGGTCAGGGTCAAACATTTTGTTCGTTTAGAAAAAAATAAAATTTCATGGGTTATTGAATATGGTATTGTTGGAGTGAAAGTGGGATAAATTTTAACAAAGACGCGTATCCCTAAATTTATATAGATAACAAATGTGCAGGTCTCGCAAGTCTGACAGAAAAACAGGTAAGCTTGAGTAATGTTTTGTGTGGGTTAGTTTAACAATATTGTCATTTAATGAACATTTTGGATAGAACCTAATTGAACTTGAGGACGAAAAATGGTTATCACATGTAAATTTACACAAGTAGTTTTCTTCATCTATAACAGCATGTGATACCATGTAATATTAATGTTCGTTACCTTTTAACCACTTTAGGCCATTTTATATATGTGTATAAATAACGGATAATCATGTGACCTTATCCTGAAACACACAAACCTTTATGCTAACTTTTGGCCATTTTACATATGTTTGTGACTGGCTTAATTGTCTAATGTTCATAACAAGCTATGAGTTGCGTGATTATTGATATTAGAAACGTAAGTGATGGCATGGATTTGTTAGATTTAAAGCCAAGATATAGGGAATACATCTGCTTTGCGTGAGACAGTATGTGTATCCATACTTTACAATCTTATCCCAAGATATTCTTTTAAATGAACCAATTTTAAATGAATCTTATTTTTTTGGGACCTAAAACAGGTTGTGGAAGTTCCCAATTGCAGCTAGGATGATATTGGAGGTCTCGAGTGTAACACCCCAACCCGACAAGGGTAAAGATATCACAACAATGGTGGCATATCAGAAGTCAACAGAACATTCAAACAAAATAAAACTTCAAAAGTCTTAACATTAAATCCAAAATAAGTCAACATGACTTAAATCAAAATGCAAGACAAAATAACTGAAGTACAAAATCCAATATTCAAATGCCTAAACAATGGCATATCAAAATAAATAGAAGTTCAATGGTAAAGCTAAATAACTAAGGTCAACTCCAAAATATAGATCGCTCTCATCCCAAAGCTAAAACCCAGCTTCCTAGCTTAAGTACCTACCGCAGGAAAAGAAATGCGGCTGAGCTTCAAAAGCTCAGTGAACAGATATATAGATAACGGAAACAAATAGCAGGTAGCAAATACAAATCAAAACAGGAATATAGATCATACCGATACGAAATCAAATGAAAGGGATAAGAATAGATCAAGAACAAAAGAAAAGAACGAAAGTGAACAAGGTTTAAGAAAACAGGAACACAGGAATCTATCACGAGCCCAGATAACATAGCATACAAATATAATAAACAAACCTGTGTAGAGTGATCAGCTCTCAGATAATGTGAAAGACGTGTATCGCACACACCATCAGTCACCAGATATAATATAACAATAAACATAAAATAATAACATATAAAATATAAACAGATAACAGGTCAAATCTAGGATGCATCCATTCGCCCCAGGAGGCCAAATACTTCTCCTACAATTATACAGGGACGGAACAGGTCATCACTCTCCTGCCCTAGAGTCATGTCAGAGGTGCATCAAAGACATGGACATGAAACCCTCATGTCTAGTGATTGGCTCGGATATCAAACTGTAGGTCAAAGGTCAAATGTACTAGCATAATCAGAAGGTCATATCTTAAGGGTACATGGCAAAAGGTTCAAATCAAAGATCACATCGAAAGTTCACAAACCGAAGGGAACATAGCAGTGGTATAGGGAATCCTAATAAGGAAATGAATTCTGAAAGAAAAAGGAAATGAAAAGCCCTTACTGAAAGGACGGAATATTTGTACCTTATTATCACCGCAAAAGACAAGACAACACGAGACGGAAATTAGGACTTCTCGTTCTTCACACCTAAAGGAGTAGAAGACGGAATTACAATATATTCAACTCAGATTATTACTTTTAGTTTTACCTTTCTATTATAAGTAACTTTCTATTTTTAGTAACTTTTCAGATTTAGTAAGATATTAATATTACATATTAGGTTAAGTCCATATTTCAAGATTATTATGGAATTAAGGTACATTTTATCAAGTTACAAAAGTTTAAGGTTAATTATGACAAGTTTACATAGTTTAGGGTTTTAATTGTAAATTCATTAGATTCAAAGGTTTAACATGAAAATACTTTAAGTTACTGAATTAAATACTCATATTATTCAGAATGACATTTAGATCCCTTTAATTTTACCATTTACAGTTTATACCCTTTTAGTTATATAATTTACAAAACAAACCTTACATTTACATAATTCATGTTTTAATCCCTATAATATTCATATTTACCAAACAAACACCTTATTTTACAAAGTTACAGATTATAACCTCATAATTACGTAAAGTATGAATTAGACCCTCAGAATTTAGTAATTACACAATTGGTCCCTTAACTTTACAAAACTTACAATTTAAATCATAATTATTTTATAATTACATATTAATCCCTTAAATACTCAAAATTACACATTACACCCTTAATGACATTATTTACACAAAATAACTTCAAGTTTCCAGAATTTACACTTTAAGTCCCTCTACTTTAATTAATTACAATTCGACCCTTATAATTACAATTAATTCATTTTCTTGCAACATTTACCCTTAGGACCCTCAAGTTATATTTTTCCCACATTCCTACTAAATTATATTACATTACAAAAATATCCCACAAGTTTCAAAGTTGGCAAAACATACCCTTATACTTTTAAAAACCAATCGTACATACTTTTATTTTGCAAAACCAAACCCTACTTTTATCCAATCATTAAATCATCATTGTACAATCATTATTAGCATTAATTACATCAGATCTAACCACATAAACCCTAACCCTAATTCTTTCTAGGGTTTCTTCTTATTTTTCTTTATTTTCTTTTAAATCCGATCCAAACATAAATCAAGATCAATTATTCTGAGCTTCTACAAATCACATGGTTATTTTTATAGGCTTATATTATCAGTATAGAACATGTAAAAATTATGGTTACACTCCAGAAAAAATCGTATAGCAATATTTGGAAATTAAGTGTGTTTTATCTCGTGTAATTTCGTACGCATGATTAAGCTTGCATGATTCATGTTTAACATTTTTACTGAGTTATATTCGACATAAGGATCATTTGGAAAATGCTAGATTAATTTTAGAACGTAAGAATTAGTCGTGGGAATTTATACCTATCGAACGCAAGAACCGAACAAAACAATTGCACCACGATCAAACGAAGGCTTCCACAACCAAACTCTTATTTTTCGTAGCTCCCTTACACCTTGATTGACTCCAGAAAAATGCTTTCTCAGGTCCAGAAGATCGAATGGAGGCTTGGTCGAATTTTGTTTGTGTCGATCTAGGGTTTTCGGAATTTAGGGTTTTGAAAAATATTATGGTTTGTGTTATGCTTATCAAAACCGACTAGGAGGGGGATAGGGTCCAGATTCTCGGTCCAAATATTATCACAAGATCACACTTTTATTTGGTGTACAATTCCTTAAATTAGTTTGTGTTTATCTTAAATAAAATGATTTTACAAAATATATTTAATTTAGTTTTATTATTTTCGGATTACATATGTATATGTATATGTGAGTTTAATATTTTTGGACATTCAAAATAATGTAATGTTGTCCTAGAAATTAATTTACTTGATATGTAGTTCGTTTTCAGAATTTTATAAGTTATTTATTTAGGTTTTATAGTTTCAGGGGTAATTTGGTCTTTTTACAGGTTATCTGAATTTCAAGTATTACAACTTCTTCCCCACTAACAAAAAAATTTCGTCCTCGAAATTTGCAGGAAGTAGAAAGAAAAACGAACGGAAAAACAAAATAAGGACATACCAGACTAGAATGAGAATTGCGGATAACTAGCTCGTATTGACTCCTCGGTCTCCCAGGTAGCCTCACGCTCCGGGTGATTCCTCCAAAGAATCTTTACGAACGGAATAACTTTATTTCTCATGACTCGTTCCTGACGGTCCAGAACCGCTTCCGGTTCTTCAGACAAAGACATATCAGGCCGGATCTGATCAAGTGGATAAGATACCACATGCAGTGGATGATAATTGTATCCCCTCAGGAGAGATACATGGAAAACATTATGCACATGAGATAGCTGAGGAGGTAAAGCCAGACGATAAGAAACCTCCCCAATACGCTCTAAGATTTCAAACGGTTCAATAAATCGAGGACTCAACTTGCCCTTGATTCCACAACGCCTGACACCACGGAAAGGAGATACTTTCAGGAATACCCGATCACCTACATTAAATTCTAGATCCCGACGGTGCTTATCAGCATAACTCTTCTGACGAGCACGCGACTCTTTCAGTTTTTCTCTAGCAACAGCTACCTTTTCATTTGTGATCTCAATCATCTCAGGTCCCTCAATTAGACGTTCACCTACTTCATTCCAACAAATAGGAGCCCTACATTTCCTACCATACAACATCTCGAAAGGAGCCATTCGAATACTCACATGCTAACTGTTATTATACGCGAACTCTACCAAACATAAGTACTCATCCCAACTACCTGTCCATTCCAACGCACAAGCCCTTAACATGTCTTCCAAAGTCTGAATGGCCCTCTCAGATTGACCATCAGTTTGGGGATGAAATGCAGTACTGAACTTAAGACGAGCGCCCCAAGCTTTATGAAGTCCCTTCCAGAAATGCGAAGTGAAACGAGGATCACGGTCGGAAACAATAGACGAAGGCATACCATGCAATCGAACAATCTCTTGCTGAAAAACTTCCGCCAACTTACTGATACTATAGGTCATACGAATAGGTAAGAAATGAGCAGATTTAGTTAGCCGATCAACGACCACCCAAATCGCATCATGTCTTTTACGAGTAACAGGCAGACCACAAACGAAGTCCATGGAAATCTCATCCCATTTCCATGTAGGAATCTCCAATGGTTGCAATAGACCACTAGCTCTCTGATGTTCAATCTTAACTTGCTGGCAGGTCATACATCTAGCAACAAATAACGCCACATCTTGCTTCATACCGTTCCACCATAAATGCTGCTTAAGATCCCGATACATCTTGGTAGAACCAGGATGGATAGTGAAAGGAGAACTGTGAGCCTCAGTCAACACAGCCTCACGCAAATCGGAATCATTAGGCACGCATAAACGATCCTCATACCAGACAACTCCGTCATCATCAACTTTAAACTCAGTTTGCTTACCCTCTTCAATATTTTGAACAATGGCCCAGAGTTCACCATCATCTTTCTGAGCCTCTTTAATACGCAACATCAGATTAGACTCAATCTTTAAGCTAGCCCAGTAACCAACATCACGTCGAACACACAACTCAACATCCAAACGCTCCAAATCCTTGAGAACACGCGGATCAATCTCCAAACTTGCAATCATTCCAGATTTCCGACTAAGTGCATCAGCAACCACATTAGCCTTACCTGGATGATACTGGATGTTCGTGTCATAATCCTTCAGAAGCTCTAACCAACGCCTCTGCCTCATATTAAGCTCCTTCTGAGTAAAGATGTATTTGAGACTCTTGTGATCAGTGAAGATATCACACGATTCGCCATACAAGTAATGTCTCCAGATCTTCAATGCAAAAACAACAGCTGCTAATTCTAGATCATGAGTTGGATAATTTTCTTCATAGGGTTTCAATTGCCAAGAAGCATAGGCAATCACCTTGCCGTGTTGCATAAGCACACAGCCCAAACCCTTCTTAGAAGCATCACTATAGATTTGGAAACCTCCAGAACCCGATGGCAAGGTTAGAATAGGTGCAGACACCAATCTCCGTTTCAACCTTCGAAACTCTATTCACGTATCAGTCATACAACTTTTCACCCTTCCCCATCAATGATCAAAGGCAAAGCTAACTTAGAAAATCCTTCACACAAACGCCATTGAGTAGCCAGCTAATCCTAGAAAACTCCAACTCAGTCACTGTGGTAGTCTCGCCACTATCTGAAACCTCAACCTTAGATGGATCCACTTGGTGATACCCGATCCGCAACACACAATGTGACCGAGGAAAGCTACTTGGTTCAGCCAAAACTCACACTTAGAAAATTTCGCAAATAACTTCTGCTGTCTCAGGATACCTAAAACAATACGCAAGTGCTGTTCAAGATCTTCAGCCGACTTAGAATATACTAGAATATCATCAATGAAAACGATGACGAATTTATCAAGAAATTCATGAAAGACCCGGTTCATCAAATCCATAAACACAGCAGGCGCATTTGTTAAGCCAAAAGGCATAACCAGGAACTCATAGTGTCCATAACGGGTACGGAAAGCAGTCTTAGCGACATCTTGCTCTTTAACTTTCAATTGGTGATAACCAGATCGCAGGTCAATCTTAGAGAATACTTTAGCTCCTTGCAGCTGATCAAACAAGTCATCAATGCGAGGAAGCGGATAACGGTTACGAATGGTAATGCGATTTAGCTCACGGTAGTCAATGCACAAACGCATGCTTCCATCCTTCTTCTTCACAAAAAGCACAGGAGCACCCCACGGCGAAACACTAGGTCGAATGAAACCACAGTCCAGCAACTCTTCCAGTTGCTCCTTCAGTTCTTTCAGCTCAACAGGTGCCATCCGGTACGGAGCCTTAGAGATAGGTTCGGCACCGGGAACTAAGTCAATAGAAAACTCCACTTCTCTAGCCGGAGGAAGACCAGGAAGTACTTCAGGAAAGACGTCAGCAAAATCTCGAACAATGGGAACACTATAAATATCAGGACTCTCAATAGATGAATCTCTAACCGAGGCCAGATAACCTTGGCAACCATGAGACATCAAGGTTCTTGCCTTCAAAGCGGAAATGATTTTAACAGTTTTCAAAGGACGAGATTCAAGATACACGAATTCAGGATTATTCAGATCACCAAAAATTACATTTCTGGCGTGGCAGTCGATGGTTGCTCGATGAGAAGCCAACCAATCCATACCCAGAATAACATCAAAATCTATCATGTCTAAAGGAAGTAAGTTTGCCGGACGAATCCGGTCATCGAAGTGTAAAGGACAGTTCAAATATTCATGATTGATAAGAATATGATTTTTCATTGGAGTAGATATGGCAATTGGATTATTTAGTGGTGTTGAAGGTATGTTCAGTTTCTTAGCTAATTTCACGGATATGATAGAATGTGTCGCTCCAGTGTCAAATAACGCGAAAACAGTAAAATCACCAATATATAAAATGCCGGTAATGGTACCTGTAGCCTTAGCCGCCTGATCCCACGTAGTCGAAAATACACGCCCAATAGTCGGAGGTGGAGGAGAAGGAAGAAGATAGTTCCCACCAGTAGGTGCAGGATTCTGCTTTGGGCAGTCCTTCACCCGATGTTCACTAGATCCACATCGGAAACACGCACCATATGCTCTACGACACGGTCCGGGATGACTCTTCCCACAAGTAGTACAAATCGGAGGAGGCGGTAAGTTCCCAGATGAACTCTTCTGAGAACTCGATCCAGAACCACGAGACTGCTGCTGATAACTCTTGGAAGGCTGATCCTTCCACTGTTTCTGACCATCATTGCGTCCCTGACGCTCGTTACCTTGCCTAGAAATCGAACCAGCATCCTGACTTCTAGAATCTGGTCTCCGCTGATCATAGCTCCTACCTGACTGACCCTGATAATCACGACCACGATCTGACTGACCCCACTGCTCAAAGTTCTTACCAGAATACCCCTTGTTGTCCCGACTCTGACCTTGCGGCTGAATCCTGTCGCCATCACGGTTTCTCTTGTGACCCACATTCTCATGAAAAATCTCGATGTTACGAGCAACGTCGCAACATGCTGACGGATCAGCAAACTCCTGATTAAGAAGACGATCTAAAACCCATTGCTTCAGTGCCCACTTATAATGCCTAGCCTGAAGCTCCGAATCCCCAGCAATAGGACCCACAAAGCTAACCAATCTCTGGAATCACTCCAGAAATGCCCCCGCATTCTCAGAATCGAGCTGAGAGATAGTGTTGTATTCCCGAATAAATCTCTGTTGCTCAGACACAGGGAAGTACCGCTTATAGAACGTAGCACAAAAATTATCCCAAGTACAACCAAGAACATAAGCATCACCTCCCTTAACTTCCTTGTGCGCCTTCCACCAGTTAAGCGCATCACCCTCAAGCTTAAACGCAGCCAGACGAGTCTTAAACTCATCTTCACAACCCAGTACCTGAAACAGCTTCTCCATGTGTGTTATCCAGTCCTCTGCAGCATGAGGAGTAGCCACAGTGCTGAACGACAACGGTTTGAGCTTATTAAAACTCTCAAGCCAACCATTAATGGTAGTGGGTCGGCCCCCACCACCTGAACCACCAGCACCTCCAGAACCACCAGCACCACCTGAACCACCCGAGGAACCAACTCCATTACGAAAGTCATTGATCATTCGAGTGATCACCTCGTTAGCATTAAGCCCAGGCAGCAAATTGTTGATAGCATTAGCCACCATCTCCTCTAGATTAGGGATTTGCTCCTCCGCATCGGAATAGTCACCATGACGAGTAACAACCATCTATAAGATTTTCAAAAGATTAGCAAGATCGAACAGGAAATGAAAGAGCGGGAAAGAAAACATGGCAGAGCAAAACAGGAAAAGAGTACGCGAAAGGAAACCTAATGTCTACCCAAATCTCACAGGTCGATAGCCTAAGCTCTAAGGTTTCATGAAAGCCTGTTCTCTGATACCATAAATTGTAACACCCCAACCCGACAAGGGTAAAGATATCACAACAATGGTGGCATATCAGAAGTCAACAGAACATTCAAACAAAATAAAACTTCAAAAGTCTTAACATTAAATCCAAAATAAGTCAACATGACTTAAATCAAAATGCAAGACAAAATAACTGAAGTACAAAATCCAATATTCAAATGCCTAAACAATGGCATATCAAAATAAATAGAAGTTCAATGGTAAAGCTAAATAACTAAGGTCAACTCCAAAATATAGATCGCTCTCATCCCAAAGCTAAAACCCAGCTTCCTAGCTTAAGTACCTGCCGCAGGAAAAGAAATGCGGCTGAGCTTCAAAAGCTCAGTGAACAGATATATAGATAACGGAAACAAATAGCAGGTAGCAAATACAAATCAAAACAGGAATATAGATCATACCGATACGAAATCAAATGAAAGGGATAAGAATAGATCAAAAACAAAAGAAAAGAACGAAAGTGAATAAGGTTTAAGAAAACAGGAACACAGGAATCTATCACGAGCCCAGATAACATAGCATACAAATATAATAAACAAACCTGTGTAGAGTGATCAGCTCTCAAATAATGTGAAAGACGTGTATCGCACACACCATCAGTCGCCAGATATAATATAACAATAAACATAAAATAATAACATATAAAATATAAACAGATAACATGTCAAATCTAGGATGCATCCATTCGCCCCAGGAGGCCAAATACTTCTCCTACAATTATACAGGGATGGAACAGGTCATCACTCTCCTGACCTAGAGTCATGTCAGAGGTGCATCAAAGACATGGACATGAAACCCTCATGTCTAGTGATTGGCTCGGATATCAAACTGTAGGTCAAAGGTCAAATGTACTAGCATAATCAGAAGGTCATATCTTAAGGGTACATGGCAAAAGGTTCAAATAAAAGATCACATCGAAAGTTCACAAAGCGAAGGGAACATAGCAATGGTATAGGGAATCCTAATAAGGAAATGAATTCTGAAAGAAAAATGAAATGAAAAGCCCTTACTGAAAGGACGGAATATCTGTACCTTATTATCACCGCAAAAGACAAGACAACACGAGACGGAAATTAGGACTTCTCCTTCTTCACACCTAAAGGAGTAGAAGACGGAATTACAATATATTCATCTCAGATTATTACTTTTAGTTTTACCTTTCTATTATAAGTAACTTTCTATTTTTAGTAACTTTCCAGATTTAGTAAGATATTAATATTAGAGATTAGGTTAAGTCCTTATTTCAATATTATTATGGAATTAAGGTACATTTTATCAAGTTACAAAAGTTTAAGGTTAATTATGACAAGTTTACATAGTTTAGGGTTTTAATTGTAAATTCATTAGATTCAAAGGTTTAACATGAAAATACTTTAAGTTACTGAATTAAATACTCATATTATTCAGAATGACATTTAGATCCCTTTAATTTTACCATTTACAGTTTATACCCTTTTAGTTATATAATTTACAAAACAAACCTTACATTTACATAATTCATGTTTTAATCCCTATAATATTCATATTTACCAAACAAAAACCTTATTTTACAAAGTTACAGATTATAACCTCATAATTATGTAAAGTATGAATTAGACCCTCAGAATTTAGTAATTACACTATTGGTCCCTTAACTTTACAAAACTTACAATTTAAATCATAATTATTTTATAATTACATATTAATCCCTTAAATACTCAAAATAACACATTACACCCTTAATGACATTATTTACACAAAATAACTTCAAGTTTCCAGAATTTACACTTTTAGTCCATCTACTTTAATTAATTACAATTCGACCCTTATAATTACAATTAATTCATTTTCTTGCAACATTTACCCTTAGGACCCTCAAGTTATATTTTTCCCACATTCCTACTGACTTATATTACATTACAAAAATATCCTACAAGTTTCAAAGTTGGCAAAACATACCCTTATACTTTTAAAAACCAATCGTACATACTTTTATTTTGCAAAACCAAACCCTACTTTTATCCAATCATTAAATCATCATTGTACAATCATTATTAGCATTAATTACATCAGATCTAACCACATAAACCCTAACCCTAATTCGTTCTTGGGTTTCTTCTTATTTTTCTTTATTTTCTTTTAAATCCGATCCAAACATAAATCAAGATCAATTATTCTGAGCTTCTACAAATCACATGGTTATTTTTATAGGCTTATATTATCAGTATAGAACATGTAAAAATTATGGTTACACTCCAGAAAAAATCGTATAGCAATATTTGGAAATTAAGTGTGTTTTATCTCTTGTAATTTCGTACGCATGATTAAGCTTGCATGATTCATGTTTAACATTTTTACTGAGTTATATTCTACATAAGGATCATTATAAAAATGCTATATTAATTTTAGAACGTAAGAATTAGTCGTTGGAATTTATACCTATCGAACGCAAGAACCGAACTAAACAATTGCACCACGATCAAACGAAGGCTTCCACAACCAAACTCTTATTTTTCGTAGCTCCCTTACACCTTGATTGAATCCAGAAAAATGCTTGCTCAGGTCCAGAAGATCGAATGGAGGCTTGGTCGAATTTTGTTTGTGTCGATCTAGGGTTTTCGGAATTTAGGGTTTTGGAAAATATTATGGTTTGTGTTATGCTTATCAAAACCGACTAGGAGGGGGGATAGGGTCCAGATTCTCGGCCCAAATATTATCACAAGATCACACTTTTATTTGGTGTACAATTCCTTAAATTAGTTTGTGTTTATCTTAAATAAAATGATTTTACAAAATATATTTAATTTAGTTTTATTATTTTCGGATTACATATGTATATGTATATGTGAGTTTAATATTTTTGGACATTCAAAATAATGTAACGTTGTCCCAGAAATTAATTTACTTGATATGTAGTTCGTTTTCAGAAGTTTGGAATTGTTTCAGAATTTTATAAGTTATTTATTTAGGTTTTATAGTTTCAGGGGTAATTTGGTCTTTTTACAGGTTATCTGAATTTCATGTATTACATCGAGAATGTTATGTGTGAGCAACAAGAGGTTATTAATTGCAACTATGGTTATGATCTCGCTGTAGGATAAACAACTCTAACAATTGCAGCTAGGATGAGTTGTTGATCTTGCTGCACTCTACACTCGAGGTCTGCACCATGTGTCCTCTTCTTTGATGAATTTGATTCCATTGCAACTCATGTGACAAACTATTACGAAGCAAGTTGCATAAAAGTTTGTCTGTATTAGGATAAGGTCACATGATTATCTGTTATTTATGTTTTGTGAAATGGTTGCAGATAGGAAGTACCTCTCTGGAAACGATGATGTTGGCCGTGTTCTAAATCAGTTGTTGACTGGAATGGATGGATTGATGGAGTGTCTACCAAAAAGGCAGTTTTCATTATCCAACCACCATTATACCAGATATCACTGACCTTGCTATGTTTCATCTAGGGCGTCTTGATCAACTAATTAGGAAGAACATCGAGAAGGTAAGCTTTATTATCTATCTTTGGATGTTTCTTATATAAAAGAAAACCAATGTTCAACTAAGGCAAATGATGCTATTGACCACCCAAGGTCCTTGACTCCAATGAAGAAATAAGTTTTAAGCGATAGTCTAGCAGCAATAACGGGAGTGACCCAGGTCTCAGGAGACAATGAGAACAATGGAAGAAAACTGCAAGTTTTCATAGGTGAAGAGGGTAAAAGCCTCAATGAAAATGTTGTTGATGAGAAGCCTATGAGGAATGAAATTATTATCAGGCAGCTAAAGAGGCAGTTGAAAAGTTGTCTATAATAAATAACTTGAATGCCAACAAAGATGACAAGGTGATTGTCTAAGTAAATATTTTGTAATTAATTATTTTTTTTTATGTCGCTTAATAACATGTAATCAAATAATCTGTCTAATTTGGTTGTTATGTGATTCTGTACACATGTGCAGGTGGTTGAAGCAAGACTTGCTTTAAAAGCCGAGTGCGACAGCCACAAAAATGGATAATTGAGGGCTATCTACTATTTAAGTTTTCAAATAATGCACACAATTTTGATATGATGGTCATACTATTACAGTACTACTACAATGTTTTCTAAAATGCAAGGAAAAAATACCATACGACGGTACTGGAATCGGGTGCAGTTTTTTCATTCAAGACCGATTTATCAGCATTAATGGCCATCTCGCATAGGCAAGCGACAGTAACCTATATAGTATAGATTCCCATATCATGATTCTTTTCTTATACGAGTTATTTATGCATTTATCCCGAACACTCGCACATATAGTATGTTATATATTTCATTACGTTTTCCATTTATTTTATATTTACCTATTTCATTATTTTGACAGAAGCAAGAGCCAAATAAAGGTCTACATGATGCTGCTCAACACCGGACAAACATGTCACCATCCATCTAATGTAGCGGAACCACATCAGGTAAGCAAGCACATATATTTTACGTCTTCTGAATGACTAACTGTATGTACAAATTTATAGATAATGGTTTGAATTGTGTTATTTTTTTGCAGGTAGCTTTGTATTGTATAATGGTGCTACAGTTTGTAATCAAAACGGTGTTCTGTACAGTTTAGCTGTTATAGGCACAGATATAGCAATGTATTATTTTTTTATCTAATAATAAATGTTGCTACCAATAGAGACAATAAGATTTTAGATTCATGGCTGTGAATTTTCTTAGTCGCAACAAACATCAGCCGAAAGTTCTTTCGCGTAATCAAATGCACACACTAATAGAGTAAAAAAATGAATAGACGTTTACACATTTTAAAGTAGTAAAAAATGAATAGATGTTTTTAGTTTCTTTCATTAATCTCAAAATCCTATGAATTCAAAATACCTCGATTAACCATGTTGATTCCGGATGTTTTGATGTTGCTAAGGTAGCTTATCTATTATTTATTTTTTTTAAGGGGGGCTCAATTTGATGTTTGTTTTTAACACTTGATGTCAAGTTGCGTGGATACGTGCTAGAGAAGAAAAATTAATACCTTGAGAGCTTGAATGATAAGGTGCTAATCATTTTTTTTATATTTACTTTGTGATTGTATTCATTGGTTGTAGTATTTACTTTGTGACTCCAGCTTTGTCTGCATATGTAACACTTTTTCATTGTCAGCACCAGGGCCGGCCCTGGCTATGGGCGGTGTGGGCGACGGCCCAGGGCATCCAACGCATAGGGGGCATATTTTTGTGGTTCTGTGAATATATTATATTTGATGCTCTCGTGTTGTCTATATTTTTTTTGTTTTTATTTTCATTTATGAAAGAAAATGAGTTGGAGAAGAATAGTTCATGAGAGAGAAACAAATACAGTACTTATTAGTTTTGAAGAAAACTACTCTAGTGTAAAAGACAAGTCACAATAGCCATATTGCAAATTTCAATATTATTTGTCGGCTAGCTTTTATCTTTGATTTTACATTTACATTTTGATGGGCTTTGTTCTTTTTTGAACATCAGATGGGCTTTGTTCAAAGTGTTGTTTTATCATTTTTTTTAACTTATATTTTTATATTTAGTTTTGGTAATGTTTGAAAATTGGTTTCGTTTATATGTAAGTGTTATATTTTTTAAAAATGACAAGATGGAAAAATAGTTATACATACATTAAGTCAGTTGAGAGTAGTTATATGCATGTGATGGTTGATTTATTAGTAAAATACAAACATTCAATTCATACATAGCTCTAAATGTTACGTTTAATGTGGTATTTCAGTCACATTCCATTGTACTTGTAACAGTTTTTTTGGAGTAAAACAGGGTGAAAAATCCTTTTTACTCAAAAAATTAATGTTACGTTTAACATTTTCGTTTAACATGAATCTTGTGACTAACAAGGAGTAACTCAATTTAATGTCCGGCGAAAAAAATTCATAAGTTTCAACTGTTAGACTGAATTCGGACAATAGCTTCAACCAAATATCTAACATTTAGTTTGAGTATTGATCGACATAATTAAATGGTATGCTTATTTCCCTAAACCTATATGTCAGTATTTTATTGGTGACACCAAATGAACTTACTTTTTCACAAACCAATAACTTATTGTCATATCTATTTAAGCACATAGATGGTCACATTTTTATGCATCTCAATATTTTTCCTTAGTTTTTACATTTCTTTAATTTTAGTTTCATTTTACTTATTATTTTTAACTTTAATTTGTATTATAGTAATACTTGGACGAATCATGTTCTAGATTATGCCCAAAAACTAAGAATTGACAAAATACAGCAAAATGTCAAAAGTCAATAATTCAGATTTAATTATTGTCCAAGTTTTATTAAGTTGACGTATTTTTTTAGAATGCTAAATCATTACAAGATAATGTGTGTTTGTTTACAGTATCTCGTAGTCATTTTCGATCATCTTATATAGGGCATCAAAAACCGTCTCGCCCAGGGCAGCAGAAAACTCAAGACCGGCCCTGGTCAGCACCTTTTGATTGTAGTGTGTCTCCTAAGCAAAGTTAATAAATATTGTATGCCATACTGCTTTATGTAATTCTTAGGCCTACATATCTTTGGACCTTTTTGTGCACCCTGTTGCACTTTCTGAGTTATCAATGACGATGGACATATCAAACACCACAGTTGTGCACCCTGTTGCAATGCGCGCCAACATTGATGTGATGAGGTTGCTGAGATCCTCAAGGAATGGGCCGCGTGGTTTAGTCAATGCCAACAGATATTAACTAGATATTGCAAATACGATTTTGAGTTGTTAAGAGCTTTGGTTTTGAGTATTTTTTTGTAACACCCTAGGCAAATCCTACATCGGCTGTGGCCTGGAGAGATGCTGGGTTCATAAGATAACATTCGCCTTACAATGACACAACGCGTTTTGTGGTCTACTGCGAGTGGGGTTCTTAGGAACTGGCAGTTAAGCGTGCTCATGTGAGAGTAGCACTGGTATGGGTGACCTGCCGGGAAGTCTCACATGGGGGCCACAAAGCAAAGCCGTGAGCCTGCGGGCAAAGCGGACAATATTGTGGTCTAAGTAGGCGGGATGTTACAAGTGGTATCAAAGCCACTCCTGAGTCGTTCGGGATGGTAGGGCAAACCTCATCGAGGACGATGAGTCCCTAAGGGGGGTGATTGTAACACCCTAGGCAAATTCTACATCGGCTGTGGCCTGGAGAGATGCTGGGTTCATAAGATAACATTCGCCTTACAATGACACAACGCGTTTTGTGGTCTACTGCGAGTGGGGTTCTTAGGAACTGGCAGTTAAGCGTGCTCATGTGAGAGTAGCACTGGTATGGATGACTTGCCGGGAAGTCTCACCGCCTACTTAGACCACAATATTGTCCGCTTTGCCCGCAGGCTCACGGCTTTCCTTTGTAGCCCCCATGTGAGACTTCCCGGCAAGTCACCCATACCAGTGCTACTCTCACATGAGCACGCTTAACTGCCAGTTCCTAAGAACCCCACTCGCAGTAGACCACAAAACGCGTTGTGTCTAGTAAGGCGTATGTTATCCATATATACCCAGCATCACTCCAAGCCACAGCCGATGTGAGATTTGCCTAGGGTGTTACAATCACCCCCCCCTTAGGGACTCATCGTCCCCGATGAGGTTTGCCCTACCATCCCGAACGGCTCAGGAGTGGCTTTGATACCACTTGTAACATCCCGCCTACTTAGACCACAATATTGTCCGCTTTGCCCGCAGGCTCACGGCTTTGCTTTGTGGCCCCCATGTGAGACTTCCCAGCAGGTCACCCATACCATTGCTACTCTCACATGAGCACGCTTAACTGCCAGTTCCTAAGAACCCCACTCGTAGTAGACCACAAAACGCGTTGTGTCATTGTAAAGCGAATGTTATCTTATGAACCCAGCATCTCTCCAGGCCACAGCCGATGTAGGATTTGCCTAGGGTGTTACAATTTTTTTTTACTTTCATTTGATCGAACATTATCTTTGGTTTTATTACCCTTAAGGTAAATCCATAATCCTGCTACATTTACTTCACTTTTATTTACACTATCCACTGCTTTTAGACTCATGTTGTATGCTTTCAGGTGCCACCATTGCTACTTACACTTCAAGTTTAAAGATGTTCAATAGCGCAAGTTAAATGAAGGTATGGTCTTTAGCGCATTATTGGTGAATACATGGCTGTGAATGCATAGGAGATGGTGCATTGTGTTCAGAACAAGAAAAAAACTTATTGGTCCTCTGCTGAGATTGTAACATATGTAGTACATTTGTGTTGTCCGATAGAGTATAAATTTTAATCTATTTGTATCAGTAGTAAAAAAATGATTGGGGCTGTCCAATTCATTTGATGATCTCTTATATATTGTTTGTAATAGTTTTTGATAGCTTATCACCTCAAGTAACAAATTTTCTGCGTGGGCGTTTTATAAAGGTAATGTGTAATATACAGTTAGAAAACTGTTCTATATTATACAATAACGATTCAATTTCTCATTTAACTTTCTTATATTGTACCACTTTAGCATGTTTCATGAAAAGTTGAAAATTATATACCAAATCAACCCGTTTTATCATATAGAGGATGAAACTGCCACATCAACTTTTATATAAATATATTATATTCACTTTGTGATCACAATGCTACAAGCAGTTTCCTGAATATTTGAGAATTTGTGCTAATATGTTATATATGCTCCATGTAACATTAGACTTTTTCATTTCCTTTAATCCTCTCTTTGTTCATGTATTTCATTTTGTTTTGAATTTCGAATTTATTTGAGGCTTTAATCATTTATCTATTTTTTTACATTTTAGGTTGTAAGTGATTCATTTGGAATGATGAATGGGTTTATTGGATGAGATAAAGGTAATGTCTCATATGATTTTGTACCATTAATACATATGATCTACCTTTTGCGTTTCTTGACAGTTGAACACCAAGTTTTTTTTATAAAATTCCCATAAGGTGGATTGTAGGAGATGGTAAACACCTAAAATAAAAAGGGTTGTAGAAGCGATTAAGTGATTTAGAATATAAGCGTAAGATATTTAACTACAATTAAACAGGTTGTAAGAGTGCTTAAGTGATTTTGAATATAAGCGTAAGATATTTAACTGTAATGAAACATGTTGTAGGAGTGATTAAGTGATATTTTCAACTGCAATAGCTTGATGGGAAGTGATTTAGAAGTTATGTCATGTCTTTTTTATCTTCATGTATCAATACATGGTAAACACCTAAAATGAAACGGGTTGTAGGAGTGATTAAGTGATTTTGAATATAAGTGTAAGATATTCAACTGCAATAGCTTGATGAAAAGTGATTTAGAAGGTATGCCATGTCTCTTTTATCTTCATGCATCAATACATGGTAAACACCTAAAATGAAACGGGTTGTAGGAGATGGTAAACACCTAAAATGAAACGGGTTGTAAGAGTGATTAAGTGATTTTAAATATAAGCGTAAGATATTTAACTGCAATTAAACAGGTTGTAGGAGTGGTTAAGTGATTTTGAATATAAGCGTAAGATATTCAACTATAATGAAACGGGTTGTAGGAGTGATTAAGTGATTTTGAATATAAGCGTCAGATATTCAATTGCAATAGCTTGATCGAAAGTGATTTAGAAGGTATTCCATGTCTCTTTTAAGATCTACCATCGTATTTAGGGGTGTGTATATGTGCAGAGTGATTAAATGATTTAGATATAATTTACGTAAATGTATTTGAATACTTTAAGTTTAGTTATAATTTTATTGCGGATCTGTTTTGTTATAAGGGTCAAGAATCAGTACAACTATAAAGACCAAGAATCAAATAATAAGATCTACCATCGTATTTAGGGGTGTGCAAATGTGCAGAGTGATTCAATGATTTATAATATAAGCGTAAGATATTTAACTGTAATGAAACGGGTTGTAGGAGTGATTAAGTGATTTTGAACATAAGCATACGATATAACTGTAATGAAAGGGGTTGTAGGAGTGATTAAGTGATTTTGAATATAAGCGTAAGATATTCAACTGCAATAGCTTGATGGAAAGTGATTTAGAATGTATACCATGTCTCTTTTATCTTCATGCATCAATACATGGTAAACACCTAAAATGAAACGGGTTGTAGGAGATGATAAACACCTAAAATGAAACGGGTTGTAGGAGTGATTAAGTGATTTTGAATATAAGCGTAAGATATTTAACTGCAATGAAACAGGTTGTAGGAATGCTTAAGTGATTTTAAATATAAGCGTAAGATATTTAACTGTAATGAAAGGGGTTGTAGGAGTGATTAAGTGATTTTGAATATAAGCATAAGATATTCAACTGCAATAGCTTGATGGAAAGTGATTTAGAAGGTATACCATGTCTCTTTTATCTTCATGCATCAATACATGGTAAACACCTAAAATGAAACGGGTTGTAGGAGATGGTAAACACCTAAAATGAAACGGGTTGTAGGAGTGATTAAGTGATTTTGAATATAAGCGTAAGATATTTAACTACAATGAAACAGGTTGTAGGAGTGCTTAAGTGATTTTGAATAAAAGCGTAAGATATTTAATTGTAATGAAACGGGTGTTAGGAGTGATTAAGTGATTTTGAATATAAGCGTAAGATATTCAACTGCAATACTTTGATGGAAAGTGATTTAGAAGGTATTCCATGTCTTTTTTAAGATCTACCATCGTATTTGGGGGTGTGTATATGTGCATAGTGATTAAATGATTTAGATATAATTTACCTAAATATATTTAAATACTTTATGTTTAGTTATAATTTTATTGCAGATCTGTTTTGTTATAAGGGTCAAGAATCAGAAAAACTATAAAGGCCAAGAATCAAATAATAAGATCTACCATCGTATTTAGGGGTGTGTATATGTGAAGAGTGATTAAATGTTTAGAATATAAGCGTAGGATATTTAACTGTAATGAAACAGGTTGTAGGAGTGCTTAAGTGATGTTGAATATAGGCGTAAGATTTTTAACTATAATGAAAGGGGTTGTAGGAGTGATTAAGTGATTTTGAATATAAGCATAAGATATATTATGAATCATAACCTACTTTTGCTTATATTTTCTATGGACTATAGGTGTGCACGGAATTAACATTTTCTATTAAATTGATTAGCGCTCACATACGTCATTTGCTATTCAAAACCGTCAAATTTGGAGACGACAATGCATGGACGTTTATTATTTTAATTGTTACAAACTTAATTGATTATCGAATAATTCACGTATTATCTCATTGTTTCTTTCATATATTAATGAAATGTTTACATTCGTTGTTTCCTTATTATCTCATTTCCATATTTCTTTAAAAACTCCGTGAATCCACAGGTCTTTAAGCTAGTATACGATAAAATTAAGCTCGAGTTTAATTTTTAAAAGATCTTATATTACCATTCATGATCAACACAAAGTGTAATATGTCATTCTCGATGTTCAACATCTTATGGTGTAAGTTTAGGTTTGTGATATATTTGTCCATAATGTCGTGTAGTATATTTGTACCTTACATTGACAAAGGTGAACATTATTACAACTTGCATTGCTCTTTACCTTCAGGTAAGAAGGGTAGATACTGTTAGTGGACTAAACGGGCTTAGCCCAATACAATTAATGGTAACACTAAATAACAAACACGACATCCATACACGTTTTTCGTGTCCCCATACCTCTCAACAAAACGGTAAATCCGAACGTATAATTCGGTCAATAAACAACCTTATCCGCACCTTACTTTTCCAAGCCCAACTTCCACCTCATTTCTGGGTCGAAGCCCTTCATATGGCCACCTACCTTTTAAATATTTTACCATCCATCGCCATAAATAACGATACACCTCACTTTCACCTATTCAACACAAAACCCAACTACACGTTTCTACGTGTCTTTGGTTGCTTGTGTTATGCCCACGTTGACACTAATCATAAACTTGGCCCACGCTCCACTCCATGTATTTTTCTTGGCTACCCATCAAACCACCGCGGATTTCGCTACCTAAACCTTTCCACCAATAAAATCATCATTTCCCGCCATGTCACCTTTGATGAGACCATTTTTCCATTCGGGTCTGTCACACCTGATGATGCCCCTTCCTACACCTTTCTCGACACCTCTCCAAACCTTATCGCTCGCCATATTCTCCAACAACCAACCCCTAAACTAAATATCACAAGCCCAACTCCTATACCAAATACCACCGACCCAACCACCACATCGGTTCATACCGGCCCAACACCACCTGTCCAGCTCAACAACCCAAAACCCCTCCTTCATACCAACGACTCACTCCCCACACCAGTTACTCCCGACCCAACTACTCCTATCTCTCCTACCATCGACCCAAACATCACACAGGTTCCTACCGGAACACCACATGTCCAGCCCAACCCACCTCCCCCTCACAGGCCTAATCCAGCTGCGCCTAATCCTCATACAAACCCAGCCTCAACTCATCCCATGGTCACGCGTTTTCATGTTGGTACTAATAAACAGAATCCACGTTATAATTGTCATGTGTCTACCATTTCTCCCGTTCCAAAGTCATACACCCTCGTGATGAAGCGAAAAGTGTACCGCTTTTAGGGGGTCATTTAAGCCCTAAATCGTTCCTTTTGTCATTTTAGGTACTTTGGAGAAGAAATCTGGAAAAGAAAGCATTTTGGACGTTTTTGGAGCATAAAAGTGAAGAAAACGACAAAGTCTCCAAAGCTGCTGGAAAAGTACACGTGACGGCGTCAAGGATTGCTCCTGACGGCGTCACGGCTTGGCAAAAGAGGTGGATATGACAAATACACATGACGCGCCAGAAAGTTTTACAATGGAAGTCTGACGGCGTCACCCTTTAAGGTGATCAAGGCCGTCACGGTTTAAGTTAAAGAGAGACGGCGTCAAGCACAATTGTGAGGGCGTCAACCCTTGACGCGCCAGAGTGGATTTTGGAGGATTAAAGAGGGACGGCGTCAGGAAGACCATCCGGGAACCCTAGCCGCGGCGAGGTGACGGCGTCACCTCCTACAACGTGACGCCGTCAGCCCCTAAATTCTATATATAGTTTTGCAATTTTTAGTCATTAGTGTGCAACTTTGTGAGGAGAAACCCTAAGACGAATTTTTTGCCATTTTTAAGGGTTTTATACCCTTGGATCTCCCATGTTTAATTGAAGATAAGTAATCAATTAATCATTCAATATGTCTATGTGTTGTTTGATTATATCTTGTTCTTGTCTTTTAATTAACATGCTAGGCTAGATTTATCTTGTGTTTGCTTAGATCTAATGAAACCTAACTATTGATTATTGGTTGTTGGTGTGTTATTAATTGTTTTGGATGATTGTTTATCGATGTTAGGCTTAAGAAAACTGGCTAACCTCCTATACGGTAACTTGCTTGAACGTCTTAAGAAACATGAACCAATGCGTACTAAGGTTTTTATGGTTGTATTTAATGCATGAGCGAATTCTAGTGATCCCATGTTAGGAGCTTCTTAGCCGGCTCGACATAGGAGTGAAGTAGGAGCTTATAGAGTTGGGGAAGTACGTACGCCACCCCACGATTGGTATTAAGGAATACACCCGTCATCCACGCAATTAATACACACTAATCAACCGGTAAAAGATAGTTAGGGAGTAAGGAAATCTAAGTAAACACATTTCTCTCCATATAAGTTCCACAACCTTTTCATTTTCAGTTATTTTATTTTATTTGAAATTGTAGTTATTTGGGTTAGTTGACTAGCAACTAATTCCGCCCACTCCTTCAAACCCGAGATTTTACTTGCTTTCAAAAAAAAATATAAAAATACAAAAAGAATCTTCCCTCACCCTTAGACCTATTAGAGTAGTTTTTCAATCCTAACGACACTATTCCCCTAGAGAACGATCAATCCCCCGATACTTGCCACTACACTATACTACATCGGTCAGGTACACTGCCTGGTGGGGATTGCAAGCCTCTTGAGATCCCTCGAGAGGTAAAACCTGTTGTAAGGTCGCAAAACCACGCATCAAGTTTTTGGCGCCGTTGTCGGGGAATAGTTATTGTTTAGGTTGAATTTTTATTTTATTAGGTCTACTCACTAGATTCCTTTCTAGTGAGATTTTTATTTTATTTTTCTAGGTTTTCTTTAGTCTATCTTTTTTCTTCGTTTCTTTGTTCGTAACCATTACCATCCGACATCATGGAAGGTGGTAATATCCTCGATCCCAACAACCCACCACCACAACAATACCCACCTCCTAGAGCCCGTACCTTAGGAGACTACTCCCGTCCTAGCCACCATGGCTATCGAAACACCATTGAGCTCACTCAAGGAGCCAATGTCACTCCCTTGCGGTCCGACACCATCCGGTTTGTGCAAAGCGGATGCGCATTCCATGGACTTCGTTCCGAATATCCTAATCAACATCTCAAGGACTTTCTCAAAATCGTTGATTCCATAGACCTTGATGTTGCCACTCGAGAGACGACCCGACTACGTCTCTTTCAATTCTCTCTGCGGGACCAAGCTAGTCAATGGCTAGAGCATCTACCCGCAGGATCCATCACCTCTTGGGATGATCTCACCACTCGTTTCCTCGCTCAGTTTTTCCCACCAGGAAGAACTACCAAGCTAAGGAATGATATCTTGATGTTCCAACAACGTCAAGGCGAAACCCTCTACGAGGCATGGACTCGATTCAAGGACTTACTCCAAAAAGTCCCTCACCGTGGCATAGAACTTTGGCTCCAAGTCCAAATCTTCTATGACCACATCAATCTCTCCACGAGGCAAACCATTGACCAATCGGCCGGTGGTAAGCTACGTGATCTAAGTGCGGAACAATCATGGGCTCTCCTGGAAGATCTTGCTCTTTATGACAACGAAAGTTGGAGTGATCCCCGTGATTTGAATAAAACGGTCAAGGCAATATCTTTGCCTTCGAACAATTCAAGCACTTCCGACCGTAGGATCATAGAACTTGAAGACCAAGTCAAGTTTCTTATGAAATCCTACGAGGCTCCTAAACCTTCAAGCCAAGTGAACAAAATCACTTCTTCATGTGAATTATGTAGTGGTCCCCACGACACTCGTGATTGCGTGGAACTCCCCGAACAAGCTTTTGCGGACTACGCATCCTCGCGTACCGACGGAGCGGGAGACAAGTGGTACACTTTCAAACCCGAGCCAAACCCCTACGGTGATTCATACAACCCCTCATGGAAAAATCACCCAAACCTTAGGTGGAAACAAAACCAAAACGCACAACAAACCAATTCTTCCAACCCACCTAATCGTTTTCAATCAAGCGGTTCATCCCCAAACCGTACTTTCAATAATAATCCTTCCAACAATTATGGTAGTACCAATAATCTTGAAGGATTGATGTCCAAATTTATGGCATCTCAAGAAGCTCGGATAGCTAAATTTGAATCCGAATTCAATCAACAACAAACGGAGATGACCAATAAAATTGACAACTTATTGAAAGCCCTCAATAACCAAGTGCTATCACCTCCACATAAGGACGCTAGGAACACAAATAGCGGACCCCAAGTAAAAGACCCCTCTTCATCCAAACATGTCCACTTCGTCAACATTGTCACTATTAAACCGATTGATAGGAATGAGGATAATAGTGAACCTGAGGATGAGGTTAAGAAAGTCGAGGTTGATAAGGAAGTTAGGAAAAGTGAGATTGAAGAAGTAGATGATGATGAGGACTACTTCAATAGGCTACCCACTAAGGAAGAGCGCGCATATCATACAGACTTATTCGATGACCCCGAGACACCATACTTCCTAGGTAGACCAATATATAAAAATAGGCGACCTTTCTAATCTCAACATACCATGCAACATCGGACATTTGCATGTGTGGAAAGCTTACATCGACCTTAGATCGCCCATAAACATCATGACTAGAGCCCACTACAACTTGATAATGAAAAATCAACTTGGGTATAGGATGTTCCCTGATAAGGGTTGGATGAGTAACTTCACGGGAAGAGTTAAGGGATTACCGGTTTATGTAGGAAACTTCACCTATGTCACCGACTTTGTAATTGTAGAAGATATCCGCCCAATAGTCGATGCATGCTTAACTCAAGTAGTTTTTGGAAAACCATTTGTTGAGGTCTCTAGAATGACTTATGAACCTTCCTTAGGGATAGTTAGATTTAAGGATGAGACCGATGAGGTAAACTACCAAATGCCATTTAAGATAGAGCAATTCCAACACTTGTCAAATGTTGAGAAGGAGCTTAAGCAAGCGGTCTATTATAGGAATGATGAAGATAGAAGTAAAGGAGTAGACTATGTTATGGAAAGGATATCCGGTTTCTACAAGGATTGTCTGAAATTAGGACCTGAATATAAAACCGGACATGAGAATGGCCTAGAAACCGTGACCAATGATGGAATCACGTAATGTACGTGACTTTGAGTCTAGCTACAAGAATCGTTAATAAAGAAAAGCGCTTCTTGGGAGGCAACCCAAGCTTTATTTGCTTTGTGTGTTTATTTATTTGTTTGTTTGATTTTATTTGCTTCCGTATGTATGTTTAATTTTTATTATTATTGATTCATGTTCAAAACTAAATTGTGAAAATGCTTTATCTTGTTTTTAACTTCGTCTTAACTACATATAAAGTTATTTTGCAAAAGATAAGTGTAAGGAAATCCAAATCGGTTTATTAGAACAAATAAACATGAATCATAACAATATTAAATTAACATACATATTAGTAATTGTTTGAGTCAAATGCTTGTATCGAGTCATAATGATGTTTTGCAGGAATTCCAGGAAGTAAGGTATAGGTTTTTCCAGAAATTTTCCGGAAACTTAACATGAGAATTCTGTCAGATCATTTCTGACGGCGTCAGGTTTTAATTTTCTGAAATTTTTGAAAGTTTTGTTTTTCTACCGGAATCATAAAAAGTTTTTATTAAATCTCTAACTTATAAACTCCAGGAATCTGCAAAATAATCATTCCACAAGCATTATATCCTTATATAGATTTATCCCGCCGATGTTATGCAGGTTTTCGTGTTTGTTTTCTTAGGTTTAACAGGTTATTTTGGACAAGGAGATGTATGTGGAATCTAGCTTTTGGCGATGCTTTAGTCTTGGAGCTTCAACATTACCTTGGAAGAAGATCTAACCATGTTACCTCTTTATCCACCGAGCGAATCAGGGGAGTATTTGATTTCATTCTTTTACCTTATTTACTTTTACATCTTGTTATTTGAACATTGGGGACAATGTTCATCTTAAGTGTAAGGGGGGGTAAAGTACGATACTTTAGAGAATGCTATTACGCTTGATTTTTGTTTGTTTAATGGTAAATGTGTAATAAAACTAAGATAAATACTTGTTAGGGCAATTTTAGTGCCAAATTTAAAATTTTTTACAACATATAGGAGTGAAACTTTGATCTTAATGAGCGTCTCACGGATAGGAGTTATATGACTAGCACAAAACCGTACCACTAAAAAAAAATTTCCACCCCCAAATATGTGAGGTTCGCCCCTAGAATTGGTAGGAAAAGCATTTATGCTATGATGTGTGTACCGGTAGCACTTAGATTCTAGAACTTGCGTTAGGACCATTCCGAGGCCACAAGTGAGACTACATTCGTGTAGTTAGATTTACTACATGATAAGAGGCATTAGGATTAACCCATTGTTTTACACCTGTTTTTTTGTTATAATTACATTGGCTACATTGGTCAAGTAATTCTCCCACACCCTTTGCGTTGTACTCATTTTTAGTACACGATACTCCTAGTACACCCCTCAGAGCCTATCTTTTCGTTTCTAACTTTAAGCATTTTACTTAAAGGAAGAATTTGTTACACCCCACTTAAATGTACACCCAAATCGCCTTAGCCTACCTTGTATGCACTCATCTTTAGTGCATTATTGTTATAACATTTGTTTAAACCCCAAGTTAATTATCTAATCGATTACATGGTTGCTAAGTCGAGTCATATCCTTGTACATATTGTTTTGGGACGATTGGGACTCATGGGTAAAGTACTAGTGTAATGGAGTAATGGGGAAGAACAACATTATTACCCCCGTATGTGCTAAATATTTTAAAAGTACTCCAAGTGTGTCGATTATCTTAATTCGAGTCATTAGAATAGTTATTTGTGAAGTTATGTAAAAGTTCAAGTGTAAGGGGCTTTACAGTATCTCACCTTCACTAGACCTGATTTGTCTTATGCGGTTCAGCGGTTTGTCTCTATATGCATGATCCTCGAGAGCCTCATCTTACTGCTCTTAAAAGGATCTTAAGTTATGTTCGTGGCACTTTGGATTATGGTCTTCAGTTGTATTCTTCCTCGAAATCTTCTTTGGTTGCATATCCGGATGCTGATTGGGCAGGCTGCCCAACTACTCGTCGTTCTACTTCAGGTTATTGTGTTTTCCTTGGCAACAATTTACTGTCTTGGTCATCTAAGAGGCGGTACACTCTGTCTCATTCTAGTGCCGAGGCTGAGTATCGTGGTGTTGCCAATGCAGTGGCTGAGACGTCCTGGTTACGGAATCTTCTTCGAGAGCTTCACTCTCCTCTACATTCTGCCACTATTGTTTACTGTGATAATGTCAGTGCGGTCTATTTATCTTCCAATCTTGTGCAACATCAGCGCACGAAGCATATCGAGATTGACATTCACTTTGTTCGGGATCAGGTTGCTACAGGACAGGTTCGCGTTTTGCATGTTCCTTCACGCTATCAGTATGCCGATATTTTCACTAAGGGTCCGTATGCCCTATTTGATGAGTTCAGGACCAGTTTGAGCGTTTTGCGTCCTCCTGCTCCAACTGCGGGGGGCTGTTAGTGGACTAGTATTTAGTGTTACCATTAATTGTATTGGGCTAAGCCCGTTTGATCATTGATCATTATTTATATTGTACCCAGACTTATTATTCATTAAAATGAGAATCACAGTTTTACAGATACAAGTACATATTGCATTTACTTTTTCTTCCCCTTTTTATTCCTCTCATTTACATTTTTCATCTACATTCTCATCTCCTTTCATCTACCCACTTCACCCTTTCATCACTAAGCTTTCCATGGAGTTGGGCGATGACATCGATAGTCCTCTAGCTTTTAAAGTTAGTCGATGACGATGCACAAGACGGAAGGTTCAAAGAGCTCGAAAGATTAGGGATATGAAAGATCCTAAGAGATCATCTTACCTAGTTGTCTAGTGCTCATAAAAATTTGTGACAAGATTGAACCTCCAACTCAACTAGTTAAAGTATGGGTACAGGTATGTTAAAAAGCAATGTTTTAGGATTTGATACATTTAATGAAAATCGTCTTTCTTACAATGTTAATTTTATAACAACACACAATGTAATGATAGACATAACCTTAAAGCTTCAGATAGAACAATATATAAACTTACATCATCTTGTTCGGATTTCGGGAATGAAGCACTTTGTATTTTAACTGAGGTGGTACTTTTTAATATTCTCTCTATTTACAAATTGGACTTGTATAGTAACTCCTTTCTCATAAGATATGACTACTAATATCATTTCCTATGTTGTTTAGGAACATCAAGAGTATACGGAACTGAATATTTCATATCCAAAATTAAGTGGGCAAATGCTAAGCATTTTTTACCAAATTCTTATCGTAAATCTTCTAAGTAATAGACACACCTTGTGGTACTGTAGTCGTCACTTTATAGAGGCAAGTAATATTTTATTACCTGGAGTTGAATTTTTTTTGTTTGAGTGTAAAGTTTTTTTTGTCGAAAGTAATATCTGCAATGGTGACTTCCAAATTGTGATACATAAATCTTTTAAACCATCATTCTTCAGTTTAGAGCAATTTAGCATCTTCTCATATATTCTAGAATGAAAAATGATGGTTTAAAGGATTTATGTATCACCCTTTGAAAGTCACCATTGTAGATATTACTTTCGACAAAGAAGCTTTACACTAAAACAAAAATTCAACTCCACGTAATGGAAATTCCTTGCCTCTATAAAAAGACGACTGCAATACCACAAGGTGTGTCTTGTACTTAGAAGATTTATGGTAAGAATTTGGTCAAGAATCCTTAGCATTTGCTCACTTAATTTTGGATATTGAATATTTAGTTCCGTATACTCTTGATGTTTCTAAATAACAAAGCAAATGATATCAGTAGTCATATCTTCTGAGAAAGTAGTTACTATATACAAGTTCAATTTGTAAATAGCAAGAATATTAAAAAGTACCAGCTCATTTAAAATACAAAGTGCTTCATTCCCGAAATTTGGACAAGATGATGTGAGTTTATATTTTGTTCTATCTGGAGCTTTAAGGTTATGTCTATCATTACATTGTGCCTTGTTACAAAATAAACATTGTAAGAAAGGCGATTTTCATTAAATGTATTAAATACTAAAACACTGTTTTCTAACATACGTGTATCCATACTTCAACGAGCTGAGTTGGAGGTTCAATCTTGTCACAAATTTTATGAGCACTAGACCACCAGGGTAAGATGATCTCTTAGGATCTTTCTTATCCCTAATATTTCGAGCTCATAACCTAACAAATTATTAATTAACAAACAATTTGTGTAGCAGTTATTATTATTTTTAGTAGCTTTAATTTGCTTTATCTGAATTTGACAATTGTAAAGGAATCCAAGAGCAAATATTCAGTCTTTTATGATCCTGATGAAGAAGATATTGATGACGAGGAGTGCCGCAGATAGATGACAAGACGAGAGAGAGATGGCTGCTAGCAGAAAACCGTTTGAGAAGGCTAGGTGACAAAACGCGCGGCAATGCAGCCAGGCAGATCAAATTTGTGTACGTCTCAACTTAATTTCTCATACATAGATACATACACACACATTGAATCGTCTTCTAATTCATTTATGATTTTCTCTTGCCAAGAGCAAAAACTTGCCACCAGCACAACTACTCTCATATCCACCTAAACCATCCCTGGGTTTCAAAGATGATTCCGAAGAAGACATTATTAGGTCACTGGACGAACAACTTAAGAGACTTTGGAATCTTCACCCATCTGCAGGTCTTTAATCTTGCTAAGACCAGATCGACGTATATATATATATAATTTCACCATCTAAATATTAACATAGTATTTATTTATTTATTTAACATACGTGTTGAATGTCTCACACTTTTGCAGGCCCTCCAACCAGCCATAACCATATCTCTTGACGTCAATCCAGTACTGCTTGCTTCCATCTGTTAGAGTTTGTGGATATAAATTAATATTTGTATGTCCGGTTTCGAACACGAGACTTCGGGATTGCACACATTACGTATGAGTCTCAATGTATTAATAATTAATATTTATGATTAATTATTAAATCACAAATATTCACATGGTCGAACAAGAAAAGTGGAGGGGGTTAAGTGTCGATTTATGAAACATGAGGAGGTGGAAAATAAAACTTGGAGGACAAGTTTTATTGCTATAAAAGCAACATTTGCCTCTTGTTTTAGAGTTAATCGTATGACATAAAAATATCCCAAAACAATTTGATAAATCGATTGACACATATATCCCTAAAACCGATTAACTATTCGGTTCCTTTTGCTTTTCAACTGACAATCCACAATACAATAAAGGAGTTATGATCCACATGCATGAATTGACATGTACTGTACGTAGCATGCCACATCTATATGCATGGATCATTATATATAATATATATTACATGTATATTAATATGCATGGTAATATATTTACTCATTTATCTCCTTGTTAGTGGATTCGACCATGTATTATATAGAACATCAAACCCTAAGTGTTGTGATGTTTTAAGTGTGATACATGAACCTAGCTTTTCACATTGAGACGCTAGTAATACGTGTGTACAAGAACGGAGTACAAGCTTGCTTTAGCTCGTTGTTATTTGCCCTATTCGACTAAGGAGTAGTCGATCCATCCTTAAACCCAATTAGGGTTTATCTTGTTCTTGTAGATCCGATTCCTTGTTCTTGCTAGGAATCGAAAAGGTACGCATCTATTTAGTTTTTATGTTAATTAATTATATGTTATTGTAGATCTTTCCGCTGCGTGATCTTTGATGAATTATGTGTTTATAGTATTATTTATGATTCACATATTCCAACAGTGGCATCATGAGCCGCGTTTTTTAACATAGTAATTGATTACATAAAACCTTAAAAATTGAATCTTTAATTAGATACATGCAATTTATAAATCTATGGTTTAATTTTTTTTGTAAACCTAATATTAGGTCGACACCTAAATTAAAAGATTTAGGGTTTTTGGTTTTTGTAGAAAACTTGTAGAAAAACCCTAGGATTGCATGCAATTTTTAGGGATTAATTAATGAGTACCTTATGTGACGTCGTTAATTAATTAATTAGATTGCGTACAGGATATATTGACATGATAATATGTGTTAACATGATTATATGTGCAATATGGGATCCATGACAAAATCTTGCATATTTTGTCATGGAATGTTTGTTGATTTATTTGCCACATGATTTTTAAGATAGATCTTAAATTAGGGAAGACCCTAATATATTAATTAAAATTGGTTATGTGCAATGTGGTATCTAATTAATCAAAACTTACGCGGCCTAATTTATTTGGTGTCTGTGGTCCATTGGGTACAATGAGCTCGAAAACTAATGGGAGTTTTATTGATTAGATACATGAAAATTCACATAGATAATTAATAGGATTTATCAAAAAGGTTTGCATGTGGCTATATGATATCGTTGATGATCATATATGTGTTATTATGTGTTTATTTATTTTTTAAATTACTTGTTCTTTGTGTGTTTAATTATGATGGATTGTAACAACAAAGAGGGTAATTTTTCAAATAAAAATAAATGGACCTAATAACTATGAAACTTTTGTAGTAAACTATTTAATTGCCAAGTCTTATGTGCCGACAGTGGTTCGCTTCGCACGGTAATTTGCTCCCAGGCGAGACTAGCAATTAATAATTTACTACATAAATGTTTTAAGCATTAAATCTTAAAGTTTTTAATAGATTGATGCGACTGTACAAAAGTGGTCGAAGCGGCGGACCTAAAATTGACAAACTATAAAGTGGGTATAAGGTTGGTACGCATTAAATTGTGACCTTAAAGGGGCGCGTTTTTAATTACCTTAGGGTAAACGTTTGCTCCTCCGCTCGCCTGTGCGTCAATAATAGACTTACCAAGTACACCATGAAAAAGTACGAAGCATCTTAAGGCAATGTTGTAAGTTTCTCAATGCCATCAATTAAATTTTGTTGATTTAAGCTGCAAATGAGTAAACAGTTTTTTGTAGAAAACATATGATACAAAGATGAATGCATGACATCTTTGTACATATTTTTTTTTATTACATATCAAAAATTTAATACCCTTAAAATTTAAGTAATATGCCATCCAACTACAAAAAGGAACACCTAAGGTTTCATCCTACATCACTAGCAGCCAAAGCTGAATGTTGATGTTCAAAGGGTGGTTGTCTAAGGGTAAATTGAGTACTTTCATTGCTAGCAGCCAAATATGAATGCAATGAAACGACGTCAATTTACAGTTTCATAAGTTGGTGAACTTAATTGGACACTTTCATTACTAGCAGCCAAAGCTGATGTAATGGGACGGCGCCAAGGCATAAAGATTTGGGGATGAAACATGTTTACATTTTGCAACTAATGTTGGCAATACAATGTAAGTCCCATGATTCTAGGAATTGCAATTGTATATTGGCAATTGAGTGTAGCTCTACCTTATTGAGTACTTTCATTGCTAGCAGCCAAAGCAGCCAAAGCTGATGTGATGAAACGACCTCAATTTGGATCCTAATTTTTAATGAAAATTAAATGGTGAAATTTTATTTACCGTGGGTGTTTAATTTTCTTGAAAAGTTATTATCAAAAATACTAAATTGAATTTTGAAAATTCTTTTAATGTATTTAATGCAACGTTAAAACCGTAAATATGGGATATTCTTTTAGTAGTAAATTGATCTACACCCGTAGGGGTTTTGGATAGAGTCAATTTTTGCTGAAAAGAATAAACCGAGTCTACTTTCCGTGTGAAGAGTAAGACTTAATCCTATTCCTTTTCATGAGTGAGAAAGGTATAATAGGATAATAAGAATTGTCTAAATTCTAAGAAATAACTCATGGCGAATTTCTTAAGAAATTGCATGGTTAGGAGTTATTAAATTAGAAACTAGACTAATTACCGCAAAAGTGGTAAAAGGCAAACTAGAATGTTTGATCTAGTTATTATGCTTTAACCATTTAAAGGTGCTACATACCATGATGGGGATAGCAGACCTAACTAAGGAAGAAATTGCATACCCAATTCTTTCAAGTTAATTGTATTGATGGATATTCCATCATTCACAAAGTAGAATACATTATTTGAAGTACCTTAGTAACGTTACATAAGGGATTCATCAAAGGTGTAGGAAAGTAAACAGCACGCTATTTGCTTTTACTGGTAATGCAACACTTACAATGTTGTCAAACCCAGTGGGAGCATTGTGTTGTAATTACTGAATAATGAGTTCATGTAGTGATCTTAAATTCAGTGGGAGCTACAAGTCTTGGTAGTTACCCGAATTATCTCTAGAATTTCTTAAGATAAAAATACTTTCAAATTATAGACACTTGTGGTATTAAGGATAGTCGTGTACGTTTCCTTACTAGACGAGGTGATTCTATATCTACATTTATCTATGACACAAATCATATTAATCAAATAAGCAAACTATTGACGTGTTGTTTATCTGATACGTGATGTTGTTCCATGCACAAGTGGGAGAAATCTGTATTGTGTGCAAGCAACAACATAAAGGAATATGATTTATAGGGTTCTCTTGACTGTAAGGTAAGAGATCAATGTTCTAATGTGTTTTATACACATACTAATTTATAGAACACTTGGAGTTAATATCTACTTTCATTACTAGATATTAATGACAAGGTAAATTACATACTTTCATCATTGCAGCCTCAGCTGATGTGATGAAACTATGTTAATTTACAAGCTTCTAAAATTAGATAATTATTAGAATAAGTGTCGATATGATAATAAGACTACTTCAAATGTAAATATTTATGTATTATTGCAATGACATAAATATATAAAGTAATCTTATACTACTTCAAATTTGAATATTCATGTATTCTTGGAATGACATAAATATATGAAGTAAATAAATTAACTTGAAATAATATTGAAACCAAGTTGTGGTGTTCATGATTACTTTAGTTATGCATATTTATATTTATTAGATATAAATATGAAGTCTTTTTGTTGTCAGACTTATAATAAAGTAAAACGTTAACTTGTTATGTTTTTAAGACATATACAAGGAGTCATTGAGTTGATCAATGACTTATAACGTACATTGGGATTATAACAGTTTATGTCTTTTTGGTAAGACATAGATATTAAGTGGCTTGGACAATAAGGCACTTATGTTATAAATTATGCAATTGGCTTGAAAAATCTATTGTACCATTAAATTAACTTAGTTGGTAAATAGGTAAGCCAAAACGAAATATATTTATCTCACATATTGTAAGATTAACTTACAATATTAATTCTAATGGAATACATAGTGTTTATGGTATGTTCAATTAGGAAAATCAAACTCTTGAAAAATTGTTTGATTAAAGATAATTATATCTTCTAATCTTCCTAAAAGATATCAAGGTTAGAAATTGAGTATGGATTGAAAATACTCAATTTGACTCCAACCTAGAAGATTAATAAGACACCATTGATTATGGAATGTGTTGTATCACATTAAGTCTTAAAATTGAAGTTCAGAATTTGTTAAACTACCTTTGAGTAGGTTAATTAACAAATTAAGGTTAGGAACTGTCAATTTGTATCTGTAAAAGTCCCAAAAGAGAACATGTTTGTGTTGCTCTATTTGCTAAGCATTTATAGGTAATCTATAAATTGAAAAAGGCGAGTGGGAGTTTTATCTTCAAAAGATAAAAATTACAAGATACATAATCTTCTAAATACGCTGGCAAATCATAATGAGGATTTAACATGTTAGTGTTAAATCTCAAAGATGATGGAATTCTCATTTCATAGATCCGCAAGGATATCTCAAATATTTGTAGAATATGTTGAGGGTTATGAGTTACAGGATCGTGGTATGCCTGTTAATAAATTGCAAATGTTTATTTGGCAAATTACTCATACTATGAATAATTAGATGCTGTCCAAAAAGATAACTAGTTTGGAAACGTAGTTGATCTTAAACTCTACAGTAACACTATAGAATGGAAATGAATTTCTAAAATGGAAATGAAAATCCTAGAGATTTAAATTCTTGTGTAGAAATCATAATGGACAAATTTGTATACATATTTAATATGTGAAAAAAGATTATCAATCACAATTAAGCAATTAAATGTGATTGAAATTCTTTCTAAGCACATTAAATATATAAAGATTATGATTGTCATTATTAGTTTCATCTATATGAAATTAATAATGGAATATCAAAACTCTTTCTTGGATAATTACTTGAGCGAGAACGAAAAGTAATTGAAATGAGTGTTTGAATTCAAATAATCTTTAATAGTATACAAAAGAGCTAATCATTTGTAAATGGATTAATGCATGCATCTAAAAGATATACTTATGTTTAGTTAATAAATCTAGTTTTGATTTATAATTAAAATTAAGATATTTCTTAATATTCCTGAAAGCTAGTGGGAGTGATTTATTTATTTTCTTATTTCATATATGTTGTATAACATATGGGAAGTAACATTCCATTAACAGTAACATTATATGTTAAGACTAAATTTGGAATGAAACTTCAGATGGAAATTTAGGAAATAAAACCTTGAACAATATGTTTATTGATTATAAACATAAGCGGTAAAATAACTGATTCTAAATGGACATGATATTCTATTAGAAGATCTAGATAGAAACATATCTTTGGAAAGATATGACATGAACAAAATCTGAGTTTGACACAAGGATTTTTCATGTACATCATGTTGCTTGTTGTATCATGCTTGAATTAAAGATGATTGACAACATTAGTATCTAATTGGTAATTATTAGATAGCTAAGTGTAATGGATATGGTTTAGAATTTACATCCTCAGCCTGGATTTGCTCCAAAATTCTAAATATGAACCATATGGCATATTGTTGCTTAATTGATATAGTTGACAAATCTTGATAGATTTGGAGATATCAAAACATTACACGATGAATGTTAAAGTTTACGGAACTTTAAAAGAGCATATTGTTGTTTGATACAATGATGCTAGTAAGATTGAGATGACACCCAATACTAGTCATGGTGGGAGTTCATCCTTATTAGGAGACCATGTATACTAGTTATGATCATTTGAGCATAGTTGCATTATACATAAAGAATTAGAATACTTTAACTACAAAGGTTTGGTAGTTTAATTGTCATAAATTCGTGCATGAGGATGTCACGCATTTTATGAAGTATGTGGCAATATCTAGATAGATGAATGCACACATACAAGAATTTCATTATATGAAATAAGTATTCTCAAAATTTCGATAGATCAGCATTAGATGATTTATGCCTTGTCAACAAGTATGTGGAACATGACTTGTGGCATAATTCACTAATGAGAAATATCATGCATTGATCTAGTTAGTATTTGGATAAGGGACGTGTAAACAATTATTATTTTAATGAAATAAAGTGCGGATAACGTTTATTCTCATTATTAATATTTGTGTCCTACGTTTGCATGTTTAAATCCATGAATAACTATTGTTATTCTAAATAGTCCATTGTCGATCAATAATATGGGAATATTATTGAACTAAGACAAATGTGAGGATTGGTAGAATGTACTGTAAGGTTGAGATACCAATGTCACATGATATTCAATATTGGATAAATTGAATATAGGACTTATCCAAACTACATGATTATACTTTATGGATCGTCGTCATTAAGTAAATCATGAATATTTATCCTCAGACTTGAGATACCAGGTGACTGCCGAGGATGTAGCTCATTTTCTGTAAGATAGTCTAACGCTATCCGTAACAGGTAGTTATAAGGGCTATTTTCGGAGGTGATGCAAAGTTCAAGGGTCACGCTCGTAGTCAATAAAGGATTTGTTCCTTCAAATTTGTTTTGAAGTATAATACTGCTGGGCCCCTCGTAGGGTTGACAAGATGTTTGTGTGGCCACACCCAAAGTCTATCTGGAAGACGTTCAGATGATTTGGTAATCTTGATCAATCATAAACAACGAGAAACATAATAGTTAATTATGGAATGACCTAGATCCATATCCATATTAACGCTGTATTAGTAACAAAAGGATAAGTATGATGATAATATCATCACGTGGTTTTTCCAGGAAAATCATACTCGGTTCGATCTGGGGGCATTGGGATCTGTTAAGCTAGACTAGCCCATGTCATTACGATATTAATGAATATCCAAGTGGGAGCTGTTAGAGTTTGTGGATATAAATTAATATTTGTATGTCCGGTTTCGAACACGAGACTTCGGGATTGCACATATTACGTATGAGTCTCAATGTATTAATAATTAATATTTATGATTAATTATTAAATCACAAATATTCACATGGTCGAACAAGAAAAGTGGAGGGGGTTAAGTGTCGATTTATGAAACATGAGGAGGTGGAAAATAAAACTTGGAGGACAAGTTTTATTGCTATAAAAGCAACATTTGCCTCTTGTTTTAGAGTTAATCGTATGACATAAAAATATCCCAAAACAATTTGATAAATCGATTGACACATATATCCCTAAAACCGATTAACTATTCGGTTCCTTTTGCTTTTCAACTGACAATCCACAATACAATAAAGGAGTTATGATCCACATGCATGAATTGACATGTACTGTACATAGCATGCCACATCTATATGCATGGATCATTATATATAATATATATTACATGTATATTAATATGCATGGTAATATATTTACTCATTTATCTCCTTGTTAGTGGATTCGACCATGTATTATATAGAACATCAAACCCTAAGTGTTGTGATGTTTTATGTGTGATACATGAACCTAGCTTTTCACATTGAGACGCTAGTAATACGTGTATACAAGAACGGAGTACAAGCTTGCTTTAGCTCGTTGTTATTTGCCCTATTCGACTAAGGAGTAGTCGATCCATCCTTAAACCCAATTAGGGTTTATCTTGTTCTTGTAGATCCGATTCCTTGTTCTTGCTAGGAATCGAAAAGGTACGCATCTATTTAGTTTTTATGTTAATTAATTATATGTTATTGTAGATCTTTCCGCTGCGTGATCTTTGATAAATTATGTGTTTATAGTATTATTTATGATTCACATATTCCAACACCATCTTCTCTTTTTCTTTTTATTATTATGATGTAGAAAGAAAACTGAATGTACTTGAATGTGACTTGCATTGTTTCGTCTTGTATTTTACATTTGGTTGCCGTTTTACAAACTATGACTCCGCCCGCCAAATAAGGTTTTGTTTTCTTGAGTGCGTACTATATCATGGAACCTGTCATGTTCTCGTTTGTTACTGCATTTATATAGTTGAACCAAAACGATTGAAGCTAAATGTTGACCAAGTATGTAAGGTTTGGTTCGGGTGATTGGGTGTGGTTTTGGATAGTGTTTTCTCTGATCCAAGATTGGGCATCCTTAACGTCCCTCGTCATGAGGGATACCTAGGCTGGTTATACAGCTAGTGGATTCCTTTTGTAGCCGATCAACTTCACCGTGTCCGGTAGTTTTAACTCTTGAAAACGGAAATTTGTCTGAGTTGGTTAAAAGACTAACTCAAGATATAACAAAATAGAGTTATTTAGCCACTAAACATGGGCCGTTATTTTATAATTGCTTGCCTGGTATAGCATTACTCACTGTTTTTTAAGGTTCAGCGAGTTCGGGTTCGATCTGATAAACCGTGTTTTATGTCAAGGTATCTCAATTGATATCGACATCATGTTTGTGTTTAACTGGTTCTGAAGAGTAGTATCGTTTCTTATACAAGTGCTGATATAAAAGTCACTGCACAAGCAATTGACTAGCAGCTGTGAACAATTCAAGGTCGTGAGAAATGCCACGTAATTCGCACCTTTTGTACAAAGTTATTTGAGGATATTGTATCGAACCATGAGTTCTATAAAGAACAGCTTGAATGTAAAACCATTATTGTGATCCAAAGACTAAGATGAGATATTATACCCCCAATTAATAATGGATAGTTGGCAACAAGGGCGTCGATAACTGGCAGCAACTCTATCGCGATGATCATCACAATCAGCCAAATATTAAAATCGACATCTTGTTTCTGTTTACGTAATGTTGGTAGCCCACGCATTATCAAGTCAGTCAGACGAGTGGTTTCTTGTCTTGTAAGATCTTTTTTGCCTGTCGAAAGTTGGATTCTTAAACTACAAAATCAAAACCACAATCTTTGACTATATTTAGAGCAGGGCCAATTTGACAAATGTGAGGCACTCGCAACAAAAGAATAGTAGAGTTGGTAGGCAATGTTTTAATCATATTACAAAGTAAAACATTATCCACAACATGATACCTCAACCCCGACAAAACCATAAAAATCTTTTCTTTTTTTTTTTTTTTAAATGAAAATTCTCGTTATGACAATAGTAGCGAAGAGTGGTTTGGGCACTCCGCAATTCAAATCCCGCGATCCTTGTATAGTACTAACGTGCTTTATAGAGAGTATACATGATTTCAATGAAACAAATTTACAGACTTGGCCCATGTTCCAATATTGCAACTTAACTCAATGTTGTTTAAGACGCATGCCTTCAATACCCTTAAGGGTCGATTCAAAGTTCTTTAGGTTGCTGCTTGAAGTATTCCTAGAAACTGGTCGTTTCTGATCAGAGGATTTGACAGGTGAACTTCTTTGGGCTGAGCTTGAACCTCTAAAAGCAAAATTTTTGTCCGATTTTTTTTTTCTTTTTTGTCCGAATTTTAAAAATAAAAATAAAAAAATTCAAAATTTTCGTCCGAATTTTTTTTTGCCCGATTTTTTTTGTCCGAATATTATATTTATTTTTTTAAAAAAATTTGTTTTAAAAAAAAAATTCGGACAAAAATTTTGAACTTTTTTTTTTTTTTAATTCGGACAAAAAAGAAACAAAAAATTGAAAAAATTTTTGATTTTTTTTTAAATTTTTTTATTTTATTTACTTTTTTTTAAAAATTCGGACAAAAAAAAAGAAAACGAAAAAAAAACGTAAGAAAACGTACAAAAACGTAAGGAAAATGAACAAAAACGGATAAAACAGACAAAAACGTAAGAAAAACGTCCGAAAACGATAAAAACGGATGAAAGCGCAAGAAAACGAGCGAAAACGTATAAAAACGGATAAAATTGTAAGAAAAACGGATAAAAACAGAAAAAACGTAAGAAAAACGTATGAAAACTGAAAAAACGTAAGAATAACGGACGAAAACATAAAAAAGCGTAAGAAAAATGGCCAAAAACGTAAGAAAAACGGACAAAAACGGAAAAAAAACGTAAGAAAAATGGACGAAAACGTAAAAAAACGTAAGAAAAACGGACAAAAACGTAAGAAAAAAGGATAAAAACAGAAAAAACGTAAGAAAAACGGTCGAAAACGTAAAAAACGGAAGAAAAACGGACGAAAACATAAAAAACGTAAGAAAAGGGGCAAAAACGTAAGAAAAACGGACAAAAACGAAAAAAAAAAAAAAAAAAAAAACGGACTCAAGGACCATTTGTGTAAGCCTTGCGCAACACAAGGACGATTTTGTGTAAGAAGGACCATTTGTGTAAAAAAAAAGACTAAATTTGTAAAGCCTTGTGCAACACAAGGACCATTTGTGTAAGAAACTGAAAAGAAATATAAAAAAGAAAAAAACAGGGGTATTTGTGTCATTTGACGGAGGCCAGGGACCATATTTGCATCAAAACTTTCCCACAGGGACGATTCTTGCACTTTCCTAAGTTCAGGGACGAAACTTGCAATTTGACCAAACTTTAGGGACGATTTTTGCAATTTACTCTTTAATTAATGAAATTAATACATCCTATTTATTGTTTGGTAAAATGAAGGGATAATACCACCAAAATGTAGTAAACTTGTCACCATTTTCAATTCTGCGTAGTGAACTTTCTTTTTTTCAAAAAAAGTAACCAATTTTCTAAATCCGTCTATTATGTGTAGTTTAATGCTGCCCGTGCCACGTGGGTTGTTCGTGCCACGTGTCATAGTCCAACTCAGCTTGCCCTTGCCACGTGGATATTCTTTAATTTTTTTTTTTTTGAAAAAATTTCAAAAAAAAATATTTTCGAAAATAATTTCTAAATTTTTTTTTCGAAAATAATTTCTAAATTTTTTTTTCGAAAATAATTTCTAAAAAAATAAATTCCGAAAACAAAATTCTTAAAAAAATTTCTAGAAAAAAAATAATTTTCTAAAAAATAATATTTTTCTAAACAATAATTTTGAAAATTTTTTTTTTTTTTCTAAAAAATAATTTAGAAAAAAAAATTCAAAAGTATAATTTCTAAAAAATAATTTAGAAAAAATTTCTAAAATTTTTTTTTCGAAAATAATTTGAAAAAAAAAATTTCGAATAAAAAAATTCTAAAAAAAATTATTAGAAATTCTAAATTTTTTTTTTCGAAAATTATTTGGTTAGAATTATTTCGGGTTTTGGGTTTTTGGTTAGAATTATTAGAAATAATTTTCTTAAAAAAAAAAAAATTTAGAATTTTTTTAGAATTATTTCTAATAATTTTAACCAAAAACCCGAAACCCTAAACCCGAAATAATTCTAACCACATAATTTTTGAAAATATTTTTTTTTTTTAGAATTTCTAATAATTTTTTTTAGAATAACTTGCGACTACAGGCCATTGTCAGCTATTTCAACCTCATACCTCCATAATATACCAGCTACCGCCTCTTTATTGCCACAACGTCATGTGGATAATCAACAATTTTTATATGAGATAACTTTTTATTGCTTAAAATTATTCAATACTAGAATTGTAGTCATCTGTAAAACTATTGTATCATAAAATATAGAGCTGAAAAATATTTCTTGCTAAAAAATTTAATTGTATGGTACCCGCCACCGCAACGCGCGACTACCCTCCTAGTCTCTTATAAAAGATATATTAGTAATGCAATCGTATGCTACTTTCCCTTATTACTGTTTGATTATTTGACTTAAATGGTGTTTCATCTTTTAATTAATGAAATTAATACATCCTATTTATTGTTTGGTAAAATGAATGCATATGGCCTATATAAATCCAGAATGGGTTTTCTTCGTTCTCAAAAATTCGCAATGTCTATTCTCATTTTCATTACAATCCTTTTCTTCATCCCCACAATTTCATGTGAAAATTCAGTTAATAATTCTACAAAAAACTGTTTTGTAGAACATGACTGGCATTTATTTGTTACGAATGATCTGCCAAATGATTGGTGATACTGCGTTTATAGGCGATTTCACTTGGGGCTCAAGAGCAACTAAAGTTGATTTGTTTAGTAAACACATCGCTAACATCTGCTATAAATTTAAACCTATATTCCCTACACAACATTGTTATTGGTTAGTTAAACCAGATGGATTTTATGTATCTCGAAAGAACTCGTCATTCCCAGGATCAAACTGGCAGTTAATATATCCTTGGCCCTAGAGTATTATGTAACTATTGTGATGTTATATTCGAAACTAATATAAAACAAAACAAATATAATAAAGTATCATTTAATTTTCTTGTGTGCTTTGTTCTTTTTATCCTTTGTCAATGTGATTCTAACATTAGAGTTATTAGTTGTCGTATGTGTTCATTTGGAATAAAACGAGCATGGCTGTGAACCGCCACGTTGCGGCGGGGCAGCGATTTCTTCTTCGTATTCACAGCCGATAGAAGTTTTCAAGTCGAGATGCATTCATTCCTGAACGCGTCAATTGCTTGGGTGGAATACTTCATTATAACGACAGTTGATTTCTTAATATCTAATACAGTAAACACGCTTACTACTTAATTTGTGCAGCATAAAAAACATCGTCAATGGGAATTAAGTCCCTGAGTAACTAAGTATCAGTATCCTAAGGTTTAAACTCAAAAAACTGTTACAAATTTACTGTTTTCCGTACATGTACCTTCTTGCAGCACCTTCATAGTTTAAAGGGAATGAACCTTTGAATTCCAGGCATGATATCTCTTAGCAACAGCTGATATTCCGTATACTGATTAGGAAGATCTTTACAGGGAATCCGTTGTTTGGGATACTTCCGACTGGTTTCACCATTCAACCTGATATGTAGATATACCTAACAGACTGCATATGTTGTCTTTCTGATCCAAACGCAGTTGAATAGGTTTATCTGATAAGTGATATACGATGATATTGTTCATAGCAATATCATAAAATAAATTTCCAGCATATGTAAAAATAAATCGGTAATCAAACCTTGTCTTATGAAACCTGATGGCTAGCAGTTGACCAATTATAATGCCCTTTAACATGCACCCTGTCGCTCTTTGGAATCTGTATCCACATAAATACAAATGGAATAAGAACAAATGAACAATACACGGTAGTTCCAGATTAGTTTGTGAAGCATACCTTTATAGGGTGAAAATTGGCTGCTATTTGGCAACTGTGTCGCAGTAACATATATCTCTGAGGGTGGGCATTTGGTATAGTCGTAGGTGATAGAAGAAAATAGAGAAATGCATCCTGAACCGAAAGATTGTTCAAAAAAAAAATCAGAGCATTGATCACTTTGGAGAATGAACTGATATAAAGATCAACCGAATAATTATTGATTAATTAATCATGAAAAATTCAAAAGAGCAAATGTAAATAAAAGAAAGCTTGCCTGTCCACTAATAATTTTTCCGTAAGTATCCTGAACCGTCCTTTTAAACTTCTCAATTCCCTACAAAAAAAAAAAAAAAAAAAAAAAAAAAAAAAAAAAAAAAAAAAAAAACAACATAAGCACTTTAGCATTCATCCTTCGCATAAATCTCTCATTAACTTCTTTTAACTCTTTGTTGAACCAAGAGATATATTTTTAGGAAGAATTGGTTCAAATTAGGATAGATTCATGGCAAAGGTTACACAGATTAAGCCAAAAGAATTCAGAACCTATATCATATTTTCTCATTTCTACGCTATGAATATCAAGATAAGGCAGCATGAATAAAGGTCAATCTTACATGAAGTAACGTCCTCCCAAAACTTGCTTCCTCTTCAGCTATACTCTCTCTAATGCGCGTCTCGTGTTGCTTTAGCTCAGGAAAGACATGGCTCATAATATCCACCACAACTTTTACCAATCTGATTCCATCATCACAAAAAGTTATCAAATAAGTACAAACCCTGGCTGCAATATTTATTACAAAAAGTGAGTGTGGGAAATCCCCTTGTAAACTATAATCTGATTAAGGAGAAAATATATATATTACAATGTACAGTGTATTATTTAATTGAAGCGATAATCGGATAATTGCATACATACGTGTTGAAAAATCCTTGCTCTGCTTTGAAAACTTGTCTCCCATAACGTACTGCACGGCAAAGAATGCGTCGTAAAACATATTCACGCCCTTCATTGCCTGTAAAACAAAATATTATGATACATGTCACGAATAATCATGCTAGTTGATAACACAAAAAATATATGTTGTAGAAACTGTCATAGTTAGATGGAGCAGACCAGGTTTTCATATCAATCTGGACATTTTGGATGTGGTCAGCAACAACTCTGTACGCCATGCCAATGCCATCCTTGTCATCTGGGCCCACTTTGCCTGTATAAGCTCTGCACCAGTTGCCTTCCAAAAATGAAGTTGAAGAAATTCATATTGAATCGGAGACATGTAAAAGACTGTAGGAGAGTGAACATATGTGTTTATCTAGTACCTTTTGAATAGCTTCAAAAATAGGTAGAAATACATCAATACAAATTGATGCCAATCTTTCGAAAGCCATTCCGGTATTCACATGTTTGGCAGATAGAGCTTTGAAAGAGCCATCGGCTTCCCTGATAAACTGCGGAATAGAAACAAATAAATGCACAATCACCTGAGGTTCGTCTTTAATGAAGCTCACCATAACCTTTTCATATGAAAGCGCACGACATATCTGATGGCCCTACAAAAGACGCAATAACAACAGTCAACGGTAACAGAAACCAAGAACCAACTACAACATGAAAAAAAAATTTAATCTTTACAGAAAGTATAAACGAAAACGTGAAGATCCAGCAAGTTTCAAGGGGATATTGAAAAAAATGTAATCTTTACAAAGTTTTAGATCCTCTAACAACCGAATGACAAACAACAACAACAACAACAACAACAACAACAACAACAACAACAACAACAACAACAACAAACCCAATCCCGACGGGGCAGAGTCTAACAACCGAATGAAGAAGTATTTAAAGTTTTAAAGGTAAAATGCAACTGACCCTCAGGTCGCTTCAACGCATTCTCCGGTTTCGCAAAAGTCGCCATCGTCAATCGCAATCATAGGGGTTTCTTCAATCGACTACAAACCAAACAATTATTTAATAATCAATCAAAAATATAAAATTTTTTTTAATAATTAATTGTAACAGTTATCCTAAAACAAAGATCTAAAATAAATTAGTGGTTTATTAAGCAAAATTAAAACATGAACTGTGAAGGAGATTATTATTATTACCTTATTAGTGGATGAAGAAAGAAGCGAAGATGGATGTAGATGGTTCTGGAGCTTGTGTGTGTTGCTTTGTGCTAATCAATAGCTACAAAAGAAGGAAGAGTGGACCGAGGTTGAATAATGGAGAGAAAAAAGCGGGACACCAAAGCGCAACAGTAGGCCCGGGACTGTAGAGAGCACTGTAGTTTGCTACAGTAAAATTGACGCTCCATTATATATTAGATAATGTACTTTTAACTTTGTGGCTAGCATTTGGACGCAAATCTCAGAGTTTCTACAAAGGTGTAAACTTTGAAAAAAAAAAAAAATAAATAAATAAATAAAAAAAGATGGTGGTGGTAGATATAATAAAGTTTCATTTAGTTTATTATGTCATTACTAATTCATTCGACATTATGTTGATTTCAATCATTTGCATAATTCATTCGCAATATCAGAGTTCGAGTCAATTATTAAAATCATGGTATACACATTTTTTCACCTTTCATCCTAAACCTTCAAAGATTACATCATGAGGAACACGGGTACTTTATTTCCTATAATATCGCATATTGTTAGCCTTTAAAGTTATGTTATACTCGGGAATTGCAAAAGTATTTAAGTACAAGGACTAGTCTTGCCATGAGAGTAAAGATTAGTTTGTAAAATAGTATAAATACCCTCCTAGTCACAACTAGGAGGGTGGGATGTCTCATTGTAACATTTAGGTGTGTGTGTTTTCTCTTCTTTCTCTCTCTAGAAAACACACACACCTTCCCCATTCTTTAATCTAATATATCATGTTTAACCTTTATAAAGTTGTGTTCTTAGCTATTAACAAGTGGTATCATATAGCCATACAACCATTTAGGATTTAGTTGTGTTCATTTTTTCTATCAAAATAAACAGAAGTTGCGTCTTTTCTCAATAAAAACGTGAACTTTTGTGTTTAATCTTTGGTTTTTACGAGTTTAAAGGTTATAGGTTGTAACTTTTATAGTTTTTACGTGAGGTTTAGTGAGTTTTGGTAGTTATTCATTCGAATCTCAGCTTCAAAACTTGGTTGTCTCATTAAAAAAGGTTCAATCTTTGTAACGAAAAATAGTTTAAATACCATATTGGCGATAAAAGGTTCAAACTTTATTAGTTTTTACAGGTTTTGAAGTGATTGGATTGTGGAAAAAGGCGTCCAAGTTTGTTTGTGACTTGCGTATTGAATCTCCATTGACTTGCAACATTATCAAAATTATTGTATAAGAATTTAGATAAAAGAGGGTTTATATGAATTCTTATATAAGAATTTCGATAGAAAGAAGGGTTTATAGGAATTCTTGTATAAGAATTTCGATAACTTTGAGGGTTTATAGGAATTGTAGAATTCTATTGAAATTATGGGTTTCTATCGAAATATATTAGTACCCTGCTAGTCTATACTACACATAAAGCATGGATGACTCTCTCTCCTCTTGGTCTTAAAATTAAGACTTACAAGCTATAATGCTTATTGTACAATACACAAAGCACTATTAATGATCTTTCTCATCAATCTTAATTTTAAGACTTACAAGTCTTAAAGCTTAATGTACAAAATACAAAGCACTATTAATTTGGTCAAAATATTTAATGTACTCAATTAATTAATTGGTCAATAAATACAATTAATTTAGTTATTAAAACACCCCTTAAATAAGAAATACAAATTATCAAGCATATTGTACAACCAACTTAAACACAATTCCTACATTAAATGTTACTAATACAAATAATAAAGCACATTATACAAATATTCAAGCACGAACGGGCAACGGGCCAAACGGGCACGGGCCAAACGGGCTAGAACCCGAATGGACACGGGTCAAACGGGCATGGGCTAAACGGGCACGGGCCAAACGGGCTAGAACCCGAACGGACACGAGCCAAACGGGCACGGGCTAAACGGGCACTGGCCAAACGGGCTCATGTTATACGAATGACTTTAAAAAAGACCCAAAAAGACGACATAAATTCCTTAGTTAAGGAGTTGAAATACGTCACATGAAATTCTTGATATCCGTAAATTTATTATTAAAAAGAACATAATAAACTAAAATACATGATTCACCGGAAAATATTATTTCAGGGTACCCGCCGCCGCAACGCGCGGGTACCCTGCTAGTCTCTTATAAAAGATATATTTGTAATGCAATCATATGCTACTTTCCCTTTTACTGTAATTTGATTATTTGACTTAAATGGTGTTTCATCTTTTAATTAATGAAATTAATACATCCTATTTAATGTTTGGTAAAATGAATGCATATGGCCTATATAAATCCAGAATGGGTTTTCTTCGTTCTCAAAAATTCGCAATGTCTATTCTCATTTTCATTACAATCCTTTTCTTCATCCCCACAATTTCATGTGAAAATTCAGTTAATAATTCTACAAAAAACTGTTTTGTAGAACATGACTGGCATGTATTTGTTACGAATGATCTGCCAAATGAACTCTTTTTTAGTATCTACAAAAAGCTTTCACCTTATGAGCCAGCAGCTTGTCATGATTGTTCCCTTCAACCTGGGAGAATTTTTGATTGGTACTTTTGTCCAATTGGTGATAATGCGTTTATAGGCGATTTCACTTGGGGCTCAAGAGCAACTAAAGTTGATTTGTTTAGTAAACGCATCGCTAACATCTGCTATAAATTTAAACCTATATTCCCTACACAACATTGTTATTGGTTAGTTAAACCAGATGGATTTTATGTGTCTCGAAAGAACTCGTCATTCCCGGGATCAAAGTGGCAGTTAATATATCCTTGGCCCTAGAGTATTATGTAACTATTGTGATGTGATATTCGAAACTAATATAAAACAAAACAAATATAATAAAGTATCATTTAATTTTCTTGTGTGCTTTGTTCTTTTTATCCTTTGTCAATGTGATTCTAACATTAGAGTTATTAGTTGTCGTATGTGTTCATTTGGAATAAAATGTACTTTTAACTTTGTGGCTAGCATTTGTACGCAAATCTCAGAGTTTCTACAAAGGTGTAAACTTTGAAAAAAAAAAGATGGTGGTGGTAGATATAATAAAGTTTCATTTAGTTTATTATGTCATTACTAATTCATTCGACATTATGTTGATTTCATTCATTTGTATCATTCATTCGCAATATCAGAGTTCGAGTTAATTATTAAAATCATGGTATACACATTTTTTCACCTTTCATCCTAAAACATCAAATATTACATCATGAGGAACACGGGTACTTTATTTCCTATAATATCGCATATTGTAGCTTTTAAAGTTATGTTATACTCGGGAATTGCAAAAGTATTTAAGTACAAGAACTAGTCTTGCCATGAGAGTAAAGATTAGTTTGTAAAATAGTATAAATACCCTCCTAGTCACAACTAGGAGGGTGGGATGTCTCATTGTAACATTTAGGTGTGTGTGTTTTCTCTTCTTTCTCTCTCTAGAAAACACACACACCTTCCCCATTCTTTAATCTAATATATCATGTTTAACCTTTATAAAGTTGTGTTCTTAGCTATTAACAAGTGGTATCATATAGCCATACAACCATTTAGGATTTAGTTGTGTTCATTTTTTCTATCAAAATAAACAGAAGTTGCGTCTTTTCTCAATAAAAACGTGAACTTTTGTGTTTAATCTTTGGTTTTTACGAGTTTAAAGGTTAAAGGTTGTAACTTTTATAGTTTTTACGTGAGGTTTAGTGAGTTTTGGTAGTTATTCATTCGAATCTCAGCTTCAAAACTTGGTTGTCTCGTTAAAAAAGGTTCAATCTTTGTAACGAAAAATAGTTTAAATACCATATTGGCGATAAAAGGTTCAAACTTTATTAGTTGTTACAGGTTTTGAAGTGATTGGATTGTGGAAAAAGGCGTCCAAGTTTGTTTGTGACTTACGTATTGAATCTCCATCGACTTGCAACATTATCAAAATTCTTGTATAAGAATTTAGATAAAAGAGGGTTTATAGGAATTCTTGTATAAGAATTTCGATAGAAAGAAGGGTTTATAGGAATTCTTGTGTAAGAATTTCGATAACTTTGAGGGTTTATAGGAATTGTAGAATTCTATCGAAATTTTTGGTTTCTATCGAAATTGTCAGGCCGTTCTATCGCAATTCTGGTTCTAGTTTTTATCTGAAATTTGCACTAGGCTTTTATCACAATTGCCTGTGGAAGTTATCGCAATTCTGGACTCGATCTTATCGCAATTCTGGACTGAGCCTCTATCACAATTCTCATTGGTGGTTTATCACAATTCTCATTGCGCTTTTATCGCAATTCTACTTGGAACGTCTATCGCAATTCTGGTTGGGAAAACTATCGCAACTGTTGGTTTCTTATCGCAATTATTGAGACTTCTATCGCAATTAATAGACACTTGTGGCAATTTACAAAAATTATCTAAATTCGTATTGTACTTAATTTCTACAACATCAAACGTGAACTCGGTATTCTCGTGCATGTACAAGTGTGAGGAATACTTCGACAAGGGAAACATCTTCTATTTTGTATAAATTAGATAGATTTTTTATCTAAATTGCAAATTTATGTTACTGCATTTATATAGTTGAGCTAAATGTTGACCAAGTATGTGAGGTTTGGTTCGGGTGATTGGGTGTGGTTTTGGATAGTGTTTTCTGTGATCCAAGATTGGGCATCCTTAACGTCCCTTGTCATGAGGGATACCTAGGCTGGTTATACAGCTAGTGGATTCCTTTTGTAGCCGATCAACTTCACCGTGTCCGGTAGTTTTAACTCTTGAAAACGGAAATTTGTCTGAGTTGGTTAAAAGACTAACTCAAGATATAACAAAATAGAGTTATTTAGCCACTAAACATGGGCCGTTATTTTATAATTGCTTGCCTGGTATAGCATTACTCACTGTTTTTTAAGGTTCAGCGAGTTCGGGTTCGATCTGATAAACCGTGTTTTATGTCAAGGTATCTCAATTGATATCGACATCATGTTTGTGTTTAACTGGTTCTGGTTCTGAAGAGTAGTATCGTTTCTTATACAAGTGCTGATATAAAAGTCACTGCACAAGCAATTGACTAGCAGCTGTGAACAATTCAAGGTCGTGAGAAATGCCACGTAATTCGCACCTTTTGTACAAAGTTATTTGAGGATATTGTATCGAACCATGAGTTCTATAAAGAACATCTTGAATGTAAAACCATTATTGTGATCCAAAGACTAAGATGAGATATTATACCCCCAATTAATAATGGATAGTTGGCAACAAGGGCGTCGATAACTGACAGCAACTCTATCGCGATGATCATCACAATCAGCCAAATATTACGTGGTGTTGGTAGCCCGCGCATTATCAAGTCAGTCAGACGAGTGGTATCTTGTCTTGTAAGATCGGTTTTGCCTGTCGAAAGTTGGATTCTTAAACTACAAAATCAAAACCACAATCTTTACTATATTTAGAGCAGGGCCAATTTGACAAATGTGAGGCACTCGCAACAAAAGAATAGTATAGTAGTAGGTAATGTTTTAATCATGTTACAAAGTAAAACATTATCCACAACATGATACCTCAACCCCGACAAAACCATAAAAATCTTTTTTTTTTTTTAAATGAAAATTCTCGTTATGACAATAGTAGCGAAGAGTAGTTTGGGCACTCCGCAATTCAAATCCCGCGATCCTTGTATAGTACTAACGTGCTTTATAGAGAGTATACATGATTTCAATGAAACAAATTTACAGACTTGGCCCATGTTCCAATATTGCAACTTAACTCAATGTTGTTAAAGACGCATGCCTTCAATACCCTTAAGGGTCGATTCAAAGTTCTTTAGGTTGCTGCTTGAAGTATTCCTAGAAACTGGTCGTTTCTGATCTGAGGATATGACAGGTGAACTTCTTTGGGCTGAGCTTGAACCTCTAAGAGCACCAGGGCTTGCATCTGTTGTGCGTACACGGGATGGATCAGGTTCATTGGTGGTTAATCTTGAAGATCCCGTTGTTCGCAAAAAGGTGGATCTTGATACCTGCGAATTAACAATTTGTATAAGATGGGTTAGATTCTACTTTGACTTAATAAAGGACCTGAGAACAAAGAAAATGGAAACGATTTATGAGGCTTTATGCAATTGGAAATGGGCAACTTTCGACCTGTTTCATTTCTACCCAATTTTATGCATTGAAAACATACTTTTACCAATTAATAGATCGGGTTGATATTAAAACCTCTAATGTGTGCAAGTGTAATGATAAAGATGCGAAAAAAATATATACTTCTCTGCTGATAGATTGATCACTAGTGGTTGGCATTTTCTGCTTAGATAGGTTCCCCGAATTGGTTGTCCCAGGATTTCGGCTCCACGAGGGATGTGCTGTAGACCAAATACCAGCTCTACTGTCTTGGCCACCTGCATCAAAATTATCAGTTTAGCAGTAACAAATCATTCAATTGGGCAGATACGATTAATTTTTTTTACTATTACACGCGTGTAATAGTCTATAATTACAAAAATTATAAGACTCACCTGCTTGTCTATTCAGGCTAGGAATCGCGGGTGGGGCCCCACTACTTGGTCCAGCATCAACACCCTGCAAAAGAGAATTACATACGTTATTCCAAGTACATCGGCAAATTTATCAACAACAAAAATAAGTAAGTCTTACAAGAGCACGTGATGGTGGATTGGCAAGTTGTGATTGCTGATACTTCAAAATAGTCCAGTCAAAGACATAATCAAACTGGAAGCCTGAACCAGTAAATAACATCACGTGAATAACCAGTTTTTAAGTTTTAAGGTTTATTTATAGTATAACGATAGCGATTCATACCTTCACGGATAAAAAGATCACGGAAGATTCTCTTTAGGTAAGCATAATCTGGCTTATCATCAAATCTTAATGATCGACAGTAGTGGAAGTATGATGCGAACTCCGTAGGGTAACCTCTGCATAAAGCCTAAAAAAGGGATGTCGTGTTAGTTTCATGGCAAAAAACTAGAGTGGCAAAACACGCGGGTCGGTATAGTGGAAATTCTTGAATAGACTAGATGTACGACACAAGTATGAGGACTAAAACCGAACAAATGAATAAGTACGCTGATACGCGTAATCAGCATCCTTTAAGCTATTTTTATTTTAACTGTTTGACTCGTTAGAATAAAAAAAATCGAATCCACCCACTCATAAGCAAATGACTCAAAAATGCAACACCAACAAAAGAAATGGAAAATTAATTATGAGCAGAAGAGATATGGACCATTACTACTTACTTCGATAGATGTTGAAACTTTCTTCTCACTGATCCTTTCATATTTTTGTTTCTTATTTCCGGCTTTCAGTCCTTGCCATGGTAGGCTACGTCACAAATTAACATAAGGGTTATTAGCCGAATTAAGTTTCAATTCTCAGAAGGGTTGACGTAAATGAGCTTGGAGATAAAATATCTACCTTCCTCTCAAAAAGTACATAAGAACAAAACCAAGTGATTCTAAATCATCTCTCCTGCTTTGTTCTACATATATAAAAAGACCAAATGAGTGAATATCATGTCATTTAATAGGATAGTTAAAGTAACTTTGAGTCACTACGAGCTTACCGATTCCGAGGTGAGTGTGCATGCTAGCATATCTAGCTGTCCCCGTCAAATTCTTGTTCTCCCTGCATTAGAATAATTATTGTTTTATCATATATGTTGCAAGCTAGTTTTTTCTACTCAAAATCGAATCAGAACAAGATCAAAGAAATTGATAAAAGCTCGATTCTCTGGCAACTCACCTATACGGGATGTGCTGATGAGTTGACGAGTCCCTATATTTCTTAGCTAGCCCAAAGTCAATAGCATAGACCTATACGCATTAAAAAAATATTACAAACGAAGTTTGAGAATGCATATAACTTCATAACTGTTAATAGCAAAAGAGAAACAAGGAATGGTCTAAAACCTGATTGGCACGCCTTCCTAAACCCATAAGGAAGTTATCTGGCTTGATATCCCGATGTAGAAATGATTTACAATGAATAAATTCAACGCGGTTGATCTGAGACAAAGTACCAAAAGAAAAATAATGAGAAAACATATAGTACTTGATAATAAAGAGCACAACTTGAATAGAAAAACACACACCATTTGATCCGCAAGCATAAGAACAGTCTTTAACGAGAGCTTTCTACTACAGAAATTAAACAAATCCTCCAGACTGGGCCCCAATAAATCCATTACTAGAACATTGTAGTCCCCTTCAACACCATACCATCTCACATTTGGGATTCCAGCTGACAAATGAGAAAACAAAATTAGTCGACAGTAAAAACTAGAGATGGCAACTTTTATGGAAAAAAACTAGATGTTGCAAGATACTTATGGTCATTTATGTAGTCGAAAAGGGTAAAATAGAGTATGGATCAGAAGTTATGGAGAAATGAGCATTACTTCCTCCTTGAAGTATCTTATACAACTTAGATTCATATAGCAATTGAGGATGCTTGGTCTTCGTATTTTCCTGAAACAAATACAAACAATTGCCAAATCAGATCATTAGCTACAAAATCAAAATATGAAAAATGACAAAATGACAAACTTTTCCTGCCCGCTTTTTATAGACTAGGTAATTTAGGCAGATACCAAAACATCCCCTACAAGCTAATTTACGCGTAACAATAGCTTCTAAATGGCATAAATATACGCGTTTTCCCACCTTAAATACATAGTTTCAATAACTATCATTGAATAAGATGCATTCAAAATATATGTCACTTATTTGTTGCAACTAAGTCATAGGCAAAGAAATCATATTTCTTGTTCCTGAAGGGTACCATTTCTTAAGCTATGCAGAAGTTAGACATTCAGGCATTTACTTATGTTATGAAATTTAGAAGTCTCATTAGGGAATTCTTGGCATTGCATATTTAATCTACTAATGCTTTTGAAATAAGCAGAAGCAGATAATCAACTTTATATAGTTTGGATTTGCTTACGTTGTAACGGAACTCGGTAATCAGATAACTAACAATTTAAGCATTTTGTAAATCTGTTTCTTTAGAATCTATAAGTCGATTAATAGGAATTCAAGCAGTCTGAGGAGGTGCTAGGGAAACTTTAAAGTGTTTATTTCATCACAAAGTAAGCACATCAGCTTAAGTTGTTATCTCAATTGAAATACTTACAAGTACTTACAGATATTAAAAAACACACAATAAGCTAAGAAATAAGCAAATCCTAAACATACCCCATCAACATTATCGTCAGCTTTAAAGGGTGTGTGTATGTGTGTGCTTTAGTGGGTCCAGTTTTCAGTGGTAACGGGTAAGAATGGATTCAGTGTGTTATTCTCATATAAATGATCTTCCAGTTCCGGGGAGAATTCGCAAAACTCCATTTCCAGTATATGGCAACACGTTTTCACAACTTTGGTGTAACTACACCCTGAGCTCTAAGCAACTCTCAAAGAAACATATAACCATAATACCAAGTAGTCTGCTAATCTGCTTCTATACAAGCACTTGAAAATGTTTTTATTACTACTCGAAAATGCTTAACTTTTATGTCATTGTACACTTTATAATTTCAGATACACCTAAGTTACCAACCAAACGCTTTCATAAAACAAACAGCCGCTACTACTAACTAACAATCACATCGCACAAAAAATTACAGACATACCAGCTTAATAGCAACTTCTTCATTAGTCTGAACATTAGTACCTACAAAAACACAAAACATGACATCATCAATCCATCACCATGACATCATCATCATCAAAACCAAACTCAAAACACAAATTAATAATACCTAAATAGATCTCCCCAAAAGACCCACTCCCAATCTTCCTCCCAAGCCTAAACTTATTCCCAACACGTGGCTCCATCTAAACCCTAACCCTAAATTAACCAACTTTAACACTATTTAATCCAATCAAAACATAACCCAGATCCTAATTTTACATAAAGATCACTAATTAGTAATAATCTTGAACAACTGAGATTAAAAAAATGGGGGGTTTTTGAAATTGAAAAGTGGGTTTTGCTTTAATGATGTTTAATTTCAATACCCAGATTTTAGTTTTTTAAAAAGATGACTAATTAGTGAGAATTTGAGGCATTTATGTGAAAAAAATTAGGGGTTTTGGAAACTGAAAAGTGGGTTTTGTATAATTGGTGTTTAATTTCAAAACCCAGATTTTAGCTTTTTGAAAAAATCAGTAATTAGTGAGAATTGGTGAATTTTGGATGTGATTTTAGGGTTTGGGGGAAAAAAGAGGTGGAAGATGATATGGAGCCCCACTCTTTTTGGGGCTTTGCTTTGATTCAAGACAAAGTGGATTGTTTTTGTTTAGTGTTTTACTTTTAACCACTTTTTTTTTTTTTTTTTTTTCCTACCAAAATTTTGAACTTTATGTTATTAGGTGTGTTTGGTAATGAGTTTTTAAAATTACTTTTTATAAAAGACTTATGTGGTGTTTGTTTTTTTAAAAATGACTTTTAGTAGCATCTTAATCTGAATCATTCAGGCCCGGTCAGATATTTGGGTCTTAATCTGAAACATATGCCTCAGGAAACACGTATACACATAAATCTAGCTAGATGCCAAAATGTCAGGTCAATAGTCAACGTTGACTAACCTGATTTGATGACGGTTGTCACAGAGGAAAACTGAAATATCGACTAACCTCAACTCTCAATACGTACCTTATATAATCAATAGGTGACGAAATTAGGCTCTGTTGGGCGAGTGTCCCACGAACCCTAACTTGGTAGGAAATCCTTAAGAGGGTTTGACAGTGGGTTTGACTTGGTCAAGTTGAACCTTTGTGTTAATATCTTTGAAAGGCAAACCCCGGAGGGTGTTGAGCTTCGATTGTCGGGTTCCCATTGTGGTAATCATTGCTTACGACGCCAATAGAGAATTTAAGAGGTTTACCAATTGCATTCGGAATGTGATATCCGAAAACAAGTTTTTTTTTTTAGTTTTAGTTTAAAGAAGAAATTAAAGTAGGAATGTATAAAGTTGAAAAAAAAAAAAAAAAAAAAAAAAAAACATATATTAAAACTTTGATTAAAAAAAAAAGAAAGAAAAAAATAATAATAACTCAACCATATATTGATACTTTGATTAAACAAAAAAATATATTTATTTTATTATTTATATTTATTTTAATTTTCTTTTCTAAACTTTATATTATGTTTAGTTTCAAAAGTAATTAAAAATTTATATTATTACATTATAATTATTATTACTACTATAAAATATTATTATTCACTTAAATTACTTAATTATAGACATATATCACCATTGGAAAGTATATTGATAGGCATATCCGAAGCTTAGTAATATGATACACGGATTACTCGAACGTTTGAGGTAAACGCGAGTACTAAGGAATTCTAATGAAACTATCACAACTAAAGGGAACTAATATGGCTAAACCAAATACCTATAATAATATGCCTCAAGTTTGGAATAGTTGAGGTTTGGTACCTCAAGATTGTTGTGAAGAATTGTGTAGATAGGTTTAGTTCCATTATAAAGGAACCCGGTATCTAGCCTTGTACCGAATAAAGTGTATGCGACGTAGGTTTGGTTCTACCTTGTGGAAGAACCCGGTATTTAGCCTTGTACCGGATAAAGTGTAGGCGACGTAGGGTTGGTTCTACCTTGTGAAAGAACTCGATATTTAGCTTAGTACCAGATAAAGTGTAAGCAATGTTGTGAAGGCTTCTCCGCCAAGTTAAGGAGCTTGTGGATGTAGTGATTTAGAACTCTCGAGTTGGGTACTCGGGGAGTGGAATAGGGCAAGGAAGGAGACCTTGTAGCCAAACTACTCTAAATTCTCGTGTCATGGTTTTATCTTTTTTAACTGTAACTCTTACTCAGTATTATATATATCTAACTATCAATATCCAAACATCCAAATAGATTGACATAAGTTGATCTAAAAGTCTTAAAACGATGTTTTAATTAGTAAAACTATTCAACCCATCCCCCCTCCCTCTTCTACACTCAGTTCCCGAGTCTTGAAATAGAAGAAAAGAAGAGAAGTGACAAAAATGGACAGAAGAGAAGAGGAGAGAAATGAAATTTATTTTTTTAGTTCGTGTTCCCAAGTTAGAAAGAAAATAAAAGAAGAATAAGAAAAATTATGATTTTACAAGTATACCCTTTATTTTATATAAAACTATGTTATATATTTAGGGCATTTAAGTCATTTATATTAATTAAAAGTTTCCTTATTTACTTTCTCTCCAAATCATCCCACTTTTGGGAAGAAGATTTTGGAGAGAAAATTAACCAAATTTCCTCTCCATCTCTTTTCTCTTCTCTCCTGAAAAAACTCGGGAACATGAATTTATTTTGATTTCTTCCCACTTCTTTTCTCTTCTTTCAAAAATAAAACTCGGGAACGCAGACCTAGTTTTCTACAAACCCTTCCATTGTAACTCGCGAGTGATGGAATGTACATGATCCTACTAATGATCAAAATGTTTATTTCTTTTATTTTATTTTATTTTTCGTAATTGGCATGCCCTAAGTCATTAATGTAAGTATTTTGGTGATTGCCCTTAATTTTATGTTGTTAGTCTTTTAATAGAATTTCAGTGACAATTTTATGAATTATAAGACATAGTTAACGAATTAGTTAATGTTCCAAATTTTTATCACAATTACCTCAATGAAATACTTACACAACTCAGAAAAATCTAAAAAAATTACAAAAATTAAATAACACCAAGAACCTTTACCAGAAAATTTTGCATCAACCAATTCGAAATATTGTGGGACTTATAATTTTTGGAACTCGACCCAAATCTGTCCCGAAATCACAGCCTTGACTACTAATCTTATAAAAATCATTCGGCCGACCTAAACTTGTCGGTTTGACTCGAGACCAATTTATTCAGAATCTAGACTCTTAGTGCTTAATTTTAGACCCAAGATTCGTGACAAAACTCCTTGTTATGACCTATCTACAACCTTCTCTTGTCGACCAAAAATTTTGATCAGCAACAATTTTTATTCTAATCATATTTTAACCCAACTAATCATACTTATACTTACATAAACTAATTTTAATTCATAGATTTTATGTTTATTATGATAGTACTCTGTATTTTAATCATATTACATTCCACCATCAAGAGTTACAAAAAGAATATAAAATGTGTTAAAGAAACATGGTGAAAAACAAGGATAGATTAGGGCTTTTTACCAATACGACGATCCTAACGATTCCAAGGCTTCAAAACTCCATCAAGAATCATCATAAAAGATTATAGGGTAAATTACAAAAATGGTCCTTAAAGTAGCCCAAATGCGCAAGGAATAAACCGAGAGAAAATTTGTTGCAAAAACGACATTAATGTTTCTATTTTTTGCAAAATAGCCACCGAGAGGCACTGTACACTAACTCTCGTTATTTTCTTCGTTAAGTTGCATCGTCCCTTAGGGTAGTACTGTTATTTCACTGTTCCCGCCTAAACCATTATAACACCCACCGATTATCACAAAACCCAAGAAACCCTATTGTGCAAAGTTCAATTGCAATTTCTTCCCTAAACTTTTCAAATACGCATTACGATCTAATAAAAAGTGAAAATGATGGCTCTACCATTTGGGAAAAATAGTGCACGATCTTCCCCGATTTGTGATCTTGATGAACTATACGGTATGTTTTGGTTATTGTTAATTGTATCGATCTTTTTTAGTTAAATATAATGTTAACCGCATGCACCATATGAATAGGAATAAGATTACACATTAGGATTTTTTTTTTATGTTTTTAGTGTGTGTTGATGTTTATTGTTTCTACACAGAATCAAACCAGAACTTGTTCACTCTCAAAATCACTCACAGTGGAAAATTTACCTCACCACCAGGAAGGGTGTATCTTGATCCAGTTATATAATGGTATGATTTAGTTGATTATGACATGTTTACGTTTGATGCATTTGAATCGTTGATAGATGACCTAGGTGTCAATAATGGTCGGGTTTTAGAGTCTCATTTTAGGATACCAGGTGAGACATTGGATGATGGGTTGTTACCCTTGAAGGATGATGACGATGTTATGAACCTGTTGAATTTGGTTCCTACATATAGAGAGATAGAGGTTTATATTGAGGTTAAACGATCAAAAATTGTTGATGAAATACTGGATGAACCTAATGAAAATGTTGCTGATTTTCAGAATGTTACTCAAGCTTCAACTAGCAAACCTGATGGAACCATTGGTACCAGGTTATTAACTGACATAGACACTCCTGCTGCTCAACAACCTTTAAGTGTGGTTGATGTGGAGAACAAGCTGAGCAACAATTAGCAATTATGGATGAAGACTTGTTTCAGTTTGTCGCTCCTGTAGATGATGTTGTTGAAGAAGAAGACTATACAGACATGGTCGATGAACTTCAAAGAGGGAGTGAGGATGTTGTTTTAGAGCTTAACGATAAATTTGTTGATTTTGAAGAGGTAGTTGATAGGGAGGAGCCTCTTGAGCAGGAGAATCAGGAAGAACAAGAATCAGATGTGAGTGATTTTGAAGAGGATGATGTGGGCACCCCATTGAGCCACAGGTGGACATGACTGAATTTAGTTTTGAAATTGATGACCACATTGACCATGTTGCAAACTTAGCTGCTAGTATGGCATAGGATATGGATTTGAATGTTGCCTGTGACTTTGATGAGTTTGATAGTGGTGAAGATACCCATGCTCCCAGAATTGTGAACATAAGAAAGAAAAGGTTGAAAGAAATTAGGAGGGAGTACCAGGGTAGAGAAAATGTTAAAAATGGTGATTTTTTTTGTAACAGAAAAATTTACGACGCCGAAGGAAACCAAAGAAAAGGTAAGAATGTATGCTTTGGAGTGTAGATGAGATGTTAGGATTGAAAAGTGTGATCAAGAAAGGGTTAGAGCTTATTGTTATGGGACTGTTGTCACACCCCGTCGAAGGCGGAATCGCGAGGTGCGACTAAATCAATATATATCGCAAAAGAGATATAGTACAATACCATAATTAAAATTGAAGGAAAAGGTACTGTTGGGATTGCGTGTAATTATTATAAAGTGTCGGTCATTTAGTATATGTAATAGGTCGTAAACTATAAGGCTTGTATGTTAGTTACAAGGCCCGCTCATGTAGCAAGCCCATGAGCGGCCCATTTAGTGATACTAGGGGGTAAAACACTATAAATACCTACTCCCTTGAAGGGGGAAGGTGTTGGTTCTTGGTTATTTCATTTTCACTTCTCTTATACAAGTTTCATACCACTCTTTCACTCTCTCTACTTGCTCTCTCTCTAGAATATATATCTTGTGTGATTAATATGCTGACCTAACAAGTGGTATCAATCGCCAAGGGATAGATTAGGTTGTGTTTTGTGGAAGATTTTAGAGTTATTTTAAGTTTTATATCGGCGTTCTTCGAGTAAGCAGTTGAAGTTCTTCGAGTAAGCTTTAGTTTCTTCGAGCAACACTTCGAGTAAGTTTAATTTCTTCGAGCAAGCAACTATTTCTGCGAGTAACACTTCAATTAAGGAAGATTTCTTCGAGCAAGCTTCTTCGAGTAACGATTACTCTTAAGTTTCGTTTATATTTTCCGAGTTAGAAAATCAGAACTTCTCCATTATAATCCTTCTACTAAGGGGTTATATACTTCGTGAATTTATATTCTTCGAGTAAGAATTCTTTTCTTCGAGCAAGGGTCTAATTTTTCGAGTAAGGATTTCTTCGAGTAAGAGTATTTTTTCGAGTAAGCAACTTCTGTTTATACTTTCCGAGTTAGGAAATCAGAACTTTTAAGATTTTTAATTTCTTCAACTAAGGGACTATATACTTCTTAATAAACAATTCTTCGAGTAAGAAAATAATTCTTCGAGTAAGGAGCTTCGAGTAAGGATTTTTATCGGCATCTTCTACTTAGATTGTTACTAAAACATCTAAACTACAAAAACAACCTTGTTTATCCTAAAAGATCCATCATCCACACAAGTTACTTTACATCTACATAATGTCTCAACCACCGCACTACAATTACTTTTATCTTCAACAACAGCAGTATCCTCAACAACGGCAGTATCCTCAACAACAACTATTTATGCAACAACATCGATTCCACCCACAACAAGAATTCCCTCAACAACAACCATACCAACAACAACCAATGCAATCCTTCCCACTTCCTGCAAAACAACCACATTGGTTTTATCAAATGTGTGAGGCCATCTGTAGCCAACAATCTAGACATGAAGCTGGATCACTTGAAACACCTCCAATGCCCACTCCTGGAAAGTATGTTCAATGGGCAAGTCTATTCTTAAGGTTCATAGAACTCAAGAAACCTCGTGGCAAATATCTAAAAAAGGCTATACTTGAAGGTCCTTTCCAAATGCCAACTACAACGGTTCCAGGTGATGCAACCGCTATTCCTCCAAGAGAAACAACTGTGACCCCTATTCCTGAGACTTAACTTACTGCAGAGCAAATACTTCAACATGAAGCAAATGAACTTGCAATGTCATACATTCTTCAAGGAATACCTAATCCAATTTTTTGAAGCATTGATGCTCAGAAAACTGCTAAGGATATGTGGTAACACGTTCATCTCTTAATGGAAGGCACTGAACTGAACAAAGAAGACATGTAATCCAAACTTTACCTCGGATATACAATGTTCATTATTGAATCAGGGGAGCCACTAGAGTCTTATTACCATCAGTTCACAAACATCATAAATGACTTGGACAGATACAACATTGTTTTACCAAGGATTGCAATCAACACTAAGTTTCTCAGCTGTCATGGTCCAAATTGGCAAAAATATGTCACGTTTGTTCGTCAAGCCAAAAATCTTCACAATGCATCGTATGGTTTGTTGTATGATTATCTGAAGCACCATCAATTTGAAGTTGACAAAGATCGAGCTCTTCATGGTACTTATTCACCTTCTACAACTCCAAATTCATTGGCACTGATAGCTCAATCTCATTTTGCTCCACCTCCTTTTCTTCCAAATTTGGCCACACTTTATAACATCCCGTAAACTTCCCTTCCATTTGTAAATAGTAAACGAAGACTAATCTATCGTCACAATTTAATTAACCATTTTTACGGGCTAAATTTTTGCTTTATTCAACTATGTTAATCTAAACGTCGTAACACGAACCTTGATAGTCTAAAATCGCATATAACGTTTAATATTTAACGTTTATACGTTTTGTCAATTAACCAAACGTGATCAAATACATTCCCGAGCTCACGACAATTTCCACAAATACTCAGTAACAATATTTGGCCTCGACTCAATACCCAAATGGGCTGCTAAACCCATTGGGCCTCAGCCCAATATTCCTGCGAACCAATCGGACCTTATTATTTTTTTATTTCGTTCACTGGGCTTAGTCCACAAATCGAGCCCAAGATACCAACCGAAGCCCACGAAACCAACCCAACCTATATAATCTAACTTATGAAAACTCGACAAGGCACATTTACTTTGCCACATTTTTTCTCGATCCGACTTAACAACCATGTTACTATTTTTCTCAACCCGATTTCCGACCCAACTAAAAAAAATCGAGTGAAATAAACCTCACATCCTAACTCGATCGATTGTTTATTTAAAACCCTCCAAAGCTCGGCTCACTTATCAATTGTTTGAACTAAACTCAAAATTGAGTTTAGTCTAAATAACTTATTTCGTTCGATCTACCAACAACTCCACTCGAACCACAAGCCATGTTGGACACGTTTCTATATCGTCCCGACCCTTAAGTGCCACCAACGAGCCATACAAATGGTCTTGGTCACATTGCTAAAGTTACTTGACCCCTTGGATCATATAAACGAACACAACTACAAGAACCCACACTAAAATTCCTTTGTCTTTTCTCTTTGATTGTAAGCGCCGGCCAAAAGATCCACAAGAAACCATCATTGTCTATCATGCAATGACCACTGCCACACTCAACTTACACATTCTCATGCCACTACAAAACAAACACTTGAACACATAAACTAACTCCAAATTAAAACCACTTGCAACTTGTATTTTTCTTTTCATCTTTGGTCTATATATACGTATAAGGGCACACACACACTTCACACTAACTCCCAATTCACAAACCTCTTCAAGGTTTTCTTCCTTTCATACGTACATACACACACTTATTTCTAAAATATTTCCAAGTCTTGTTTTCGCTTGGAGTGTACGAGAAGTATATAAGTATAACCATGTTCTCATATGGTCTCATATGCCTCACAAGTTGATAGGCTCTTAGTCTCAACTCACAGTTGAGCCCTTGAACAAGCTACAAGCCCAGAACTAACTCACTCAAATCCATTCGAAGAATAACACAAGGTTTGGAATTGTTTTGTGAATCGGGTTCAGTCATTCGAACAAGCCAATCGTTCCCCAACCTCCAAGCTCACTTCCATACGTTGTCTACCCACCCTAGAGGTGTTGTGAGCCACTCTAATCCCTTTTCAATTCATTTCGAATTCATTTTTCATTTATTTCAGTTCGTAACTAGTTAACTCGAACGTATAAGTTTACATGTTTATTTTACGTACGTACTAGTGAGACTTGGGTTCGAATCATTTCCGTGGTGTTGCCTAGCCACCAAGGATCACGAATGATCACCCCATTGCCTCGCATGCATTCGTATCACACGTATACACAAGCCATTTCGTTTTGCCAAAAACTAGTTTTCAACCCATACCACAAAAGACTTGGAATATTTCTAAGTCTTTTGACTTGGCAAAACTGCCTCAACTCGCTCTATAATTTCGTGGTCTATAATTTCGAATTCGTAAAAGCAACCCACATATGTTTTTGCTCAGTTCGAATATCAACATGACAAACTTTATTTTTCGTGTTTGAAGTTTTTCATGAAAAGCCCTCGAAAACCCTTAAAAACGCTTAAAGTAAAAGCTACATAGCTGGTTTCCAACACTTAGAAAATCTTTGAGTTTCCAGAATTTAGAATGTGCGACTATGCTGTAAACTCACATCATATCTTCGAATTTCTAAAACACGACCACCTAATATTTTTGCACTATCTCATTTACCACTTGGAAAACTACACTTTACGTGTTTTGAGTTCACAATAATAGTTTGAACCCGTCACCTAGAATTGGCCATTTTAAAACTGCCATCGCAACTTCTGACTAGAATTAAATCTTATATAATCTGGATTGGGCTGAGCAAAAGCCCAATAAGAAATAGAGTTAGACCAGCCCACTGAGCCCATATGAAATGTTTTTAGAATCACAAAAATAATCCAAATCCAGGCCCAAAAGAATCTTCATGCCCTCGCCTCTAAATTTCTTAACGGGCCACTATTCTATGCGTTTTAAGGCCCATTATATCAAAAATAAACATTCTAGTCAAACAAGTAGTTGACTTAAGCTTTAGTAAGCCTAAATAAGCTTCGGGAATTTTTGTAGAATTTTTCCACAAGTTTTTATGCAAAAAGGACTAACTTTGCAAACTAGTTTCACTTGAGGGGCCAAAACTGCCAACTTTGTAAAAATAGGTTCTGGAACAGTAAAAACATTATCTCTAGGATAGAAAATGACTTTATAATAAAGTATAAACTCAATTTGTCATTTGGGTTAAACTTGGATTGAAAATGTAACTTTTATAAACCGAGGGACTAACGGTGTAACGCAAACACCGTTAGGGTATAAAGTGTAAAAATAGCGAAAGTTCAAGGGTAAACAGAAACTTTATAACATTTTGTTTCCTATCCTCAATTTACACAATCCACCCTCAACTCTCACATTGTTTCGTTTCAAACACAAACTTATTAACAATACGTTATATTTATATATAACAACTTTTAAACCACTCGACTCAACGTTTTGTCTCATCCAATTCGAGACGACGATCATTATGATTTCTGAATCATAACAACAAAATAATAATATTAATAATATTATTTCTGAACTTTAAACATATTAAGCATATCACACTCACGTCACCGATCAAATCGTCATACGATTCCTCATATCGCATTCATTATTCGTGCTGAGACGAATTCTCAAACATTATTATTATTCAGGTCGTGTGTGAAGCTATTTCCGAAATCTCAACTGAATTTACATTTCAGTGAATCCACTTTCGTCATTATTGCTATCGCATCAGGTGAGTTCATAGCCCCACTTTTCTTGTTTACTGTTTTATAAACTCTTTGGGGGAGATACATGCTCAAATACAATGCTTTATACTTTTTCAAGTACTCTACACTTTACATACTACTGTGAGTTCCATAGACCACTCTTTTACCTATTCTAAATTACTTTTGCGGGAAATACATGCTTGTATTTCATATAAACTTTACTAGTTTACCTTAAACATTATACTCAGTTGATAAACCACTTTACTTATTATTGAAACGTAATACTTGCTTTTACTTACAAGGACACTATAAACTTTTGCGGATTACTATGAACTTATGAATTCACATTTATACATTTCTATATCTCATGAAGATATACCTACTATAAATATGATCACAAGTGATTTTCAACTGTATGCTATACCTGATTCACTATTGCCTAAATTTACCTTTATTGCCATGTTTGAAGTCCCTCATATCATGAACCTTAATCACTTGCGAGCGAACGTAAATAATTGTGAATAGATCTATTTGGGACTGACAATCCCCGTTTGGGTCTCCTAGGATGAGCCACCCAGGCGCACTTTATTTGAACAAACTTATGGGTTATTGGCAAATACCCATCCCGAGGGCCTATATACTTTACATCATTTTGATGCCTGTTAAACGTTGAGTTTCATGAGACTTAGAGCAATAGAACGATACTGTAGTCATGATACAGTATTGCCATTATTTTTATTAAACTTAGAACTTGTGTTCACTATATAGCAGAAAATCATTATTTGACAAACTATAACTATTTTCTTTGTTGACCTATTTAGGGCAACCCAAACCAACTATGGGTGTATAACAACTTAACCCACCACTTACTTTATAACAAACCAACTATGGGTGTATAATATCGTAACCCATCGCTTATTTTATTAATAATTGTATTTATTACCATTATTGCCTAAACTTGGAACTATTGATAATCAACTGATTTTATGCAAACTCTATGGATTTACTCACACTTTGATTTTGATAACCAACTGGTTTAACTATAAATACTATGGTATTACTCACTCTTTGACTTCGATAATCAACTGTTTATTTACAACTGTTATGGACTCACAAACTCTTTGATTTTGGAAATCAACAGTTTTTACTTACAAACTCTATGAACTCACCAACCTTTGTGTTGACGCTTTTAGCATGTATTTATCTCAGGTCCATAATGAGCACGGATGGCACGGAGGAGCACGGATACTTATGAAGGCTATAAATTTTACTATCATTCGAAAACCTATTTAATAAACTTTGAAACCACTGGGATCTCGTTTTGTAAACTCTGATATTCGAATGATAAATCTTTTAAAACGACTAAATTGGTGATCGTTTCTACTATTCAACTGTTGTGCCATGAAGTAACACCAATTTGAATTCCGCTGCATATCACGAAATTGGGGGTGTTACAGATTGGTATCAGAGCCTACAGTTATAGAGAAACGGGTCTAAATGAGGTCCGAACTATAACTACTTTTACAAACAAAATATTTTATAGCCTTACGCTCTCTGTGCTTTCCATCCTCCAGACGCTTATGTGACTTCTAGATAGTTTTGCTACACCAACACTCTAATATATTGATATATATATATATACTCACCAACTATTTCGAGTACCTTATCAACCATCCTTAATTATCTTACTCTCAACTTTATAGATGCGTGTGAAATACTTTTCCCGTATTCTCGGAAAATCCGCGCATGGGTTATTTTGTTGATTAGTATGAGTGTTAAATCAGAAATTCTTAAGTAGGATGGTTTACAATGTCTTTATTTGAATGATTGGGATGCCTTTTATTTAAATAAAGAAGTTGTAAAGCGCCGAACCATAAGTTTATATTTCCTTATTTACATTGTTTGGGACGCCTCTCTATGTAAATAACGAATTATAAATAAGTGGGCTTATTTGTATCTGTAATGACACGAGTATGAAAACGATAACCACGAAAATTCATCAAACACACAGCATAACTCTCATTAGAAACCATAAATATTGATACATAATGATATGATTAGCATTGGTAATGCTACCATTACAAATATCGCTAAGAAAGGCATAACATCACCAATCGGTTGACCCGCTATGCCAATGAAAAACACCACTACACCAGCAAGAGCAAGAACCACGACTGGGTGCAACACCTCGAATATCCTGTACGACAAGAATACACAAGTATTAACGCAATAAAACATTAATACATGGTGTTATTATACGGGTTCAAATCAACACTCCTATCGTAATACTATCTCTTACACCCATATTTCATCCGCGCTGACGGCTAAAACCACGAGTGCTATGAGAAGCGCTATGACCGCGGCCAAGGACTCCAGATCTTCTTCTGGGACGTAAGCCAAGAAGATGGCTGCAGCAGCATACATCATTACGAGAATGGTGTATGTGTAAGACATTTTGAGAGTTTGGGAGGAGAGGAATTATGTGGAGTGAGGAGTGAAAGCTGGCGTATAAATAGGAGGAATAGCCGGTAGGCTACTATCCTAGCCATGTGAAGTTACTAATCCTCACACAAGGACAAACAAGATTCCTCATCCCCTAAAAGCTGAGATTCAGCAACTTTCTCTACATACATCGAATCCTCATCCAATATCTCTATGTAAGAATCTGTTATCAACAAAACTCTTTTGTTTAACGGGTAGGTTACCCGCACAGATCCTTATAATTAGAAATCATGTGTAATTTAAAACCATAAAAGAATAACAATAGTCATTCCAAAAGAAATTTTTCCAAGTTATGTTAACTGTGGAAAAAGTAAATTTCACATGAGAATACAATGATTCCATCCATTATTAAGACATTATGTGCTACACAATGGTCTTACTTATTCCTCTAACGTTGTGAATTTCACAATGCTCCCTCTAAACTCCCAGACATTGTATGTGATTACAATGGTCTCAAAACTATTTCGTAACCTTATGTCTTACCACTTTGAATTTATCACAAAACTCTAGTGGTCTCCATTTCCTTAGCAGACACTGTGAGTAAATATAGTGGCCTCTACTTTTCTTGGACACTGTAAGTGATACAGTGGTCCCTATATTTCAACCTCAGGCACTGTAAATCCTACAGTAATCTCAATTACATTCCAAACACTGTAAATGAAACAATGGGCGCATTTATTTCCAAAACATGGTTACTAATCTAAATGTCGTAACATGTTCTCACATTCATGATGTCATCCTCATTTGTACAAACCTTGATAGCCTAACAATCGCGAACAATATAAGCCAAGAACCATCTATAACTTTATGTATCGTGAAATAATAAAACGCGTAAACATTTCAGACTCACGAAAGCCAAACCAAACACACCCTTGAAGCATTGGTTCTCGACCCATTGCTAACAGCAACTCAACGCACCCTTGTTTATCATTGGGCCTTTATCATAAAAACTCGAGCCCAACTCTATTTAAGCCCAAAGACTAAAGTTTTAATCTAATCGGCTCATACCCGTTTACTTTGGGTCGTTTTATGCGGAATTCATTTAACAACCTATCCATACTTTTACACGTCTCGATTAAGCCCTTACCAAAGAATCATGTGTGACAAGTCTTTTCCAATTACTCGATCATGTGATAGCCAAGTTATCATCCGAAACCCTCATTATTAAAAATCTATTACTTACAAACTCTTTGTTTGACGGGTAGGTTACCCCCATAGATTTTTGATTTTCAAAAGTTATGAACCATGTTTATTTTCAAAACGCGATAGGATAACAATTTTCAAAAATGAAATTTTTCTCAAGTCATGTTGACTATGGGAATAGTGATTTTCACATGTACCACAATAAATTCGACTCCTACGTAAATAAATATGGATTCAAAACCTTTGTTTATGCGTACGCTCTTTCCAACACCTCTAATAGAGAATTGCCCAGCATACGACTTCATAACAACTTATCATGCGGAAATTTTCATCCCAATGACTCCCACTTATTGCAAAACAACCCTGACAACTACCTTAGCCTGGAATCCCGGGACGGGATTCGGTTTAACGGGTAGGTACTATAACATCCCGTAAACTTCCCTTCCATTTGTAAATAGTAAACGAAGACTAATCTATCGTCACAATTTAATTAACCATTTTTACGGGCTAAATTTTTTGCTTTATTCAACTATGTTAATCTAAACGTCGTAACACGAACCTTGATAGTCTAAAATCGCATATAACGTTTAATATTTAACATTTATACGTTTCGTCAATTAACCAAACGTGATCAAATACATTCCCGAGCTCACGACAATTTCCACAAATACTCAGTAACAATATTTGGCCTCGACTCAATACCCAAATGGGCTGCTAAACCCATTGGGCCTCGGCCCAATATTCCTGCGAACCAATCGGACCTTATTATTTTTTTATTTCGTTCACTGGGCTTAGTCCACAAATCGAGCCCAAGATACCAACCGAAGCCCACGAAACCAACCCAACCTATATAATCTAACTTATGAAAACTCGACAAGGCACATTTACTTTGCCACATTTTTTCTCGATCCGACTTAACAACCATGTTACTATTTTTCTCAACCCGATTTCTGACCCAACTAAAAAAAAATCGAGTGAAATAAACCTCACATCCTAACTCGATCGATTGTTTATTTAAAAACCTCCAAAGCTCGGCTCACTTATCAATTGTTTGAACTAAACTCAAAATTGAGTTTAGTCTAAATAACTTATTTCGTTCGATCTACCAACAACTCCACTCGAACCACAAGCCATTTTGGACACGTTTCTATATCGTCCCGACCCTTAAGTGCCACCAACGAGCCACACAAATGGTCTTGGTCACATTGCTAAAGTTACTTGACCCCTTGGATCATATAAACGAACACAACTACAAGAACCCACACTAAAATTCCTTTGTCTTTTCTCTTTGATTGTAAGCGCCGGCCAAAAGATCCACAAGAAACCATCATTGTCTATCATGCAATGACCACTGCCACACTCAACTTACACATTCTCATGCCACTACAAAACAAACACTTGAACACATAAACTAACTCCAAATTAAAACCACTTGCAACTTGTATTTTTCTTTTCATCTTTGGTCTATATATACGTATAAGGGCACACACACACTTCACACTCACTCCCAATTCACAAACCTCTTCAAGGTTTTCTTCCTTTCATACGTACATACACACACTTATTTCTAAAATATTTCCAAGTCTTGTTTTCGCTTGGAGTGTACGAGAAGTATATAAGTATAACCATGTTCTCATATGGTCTCATACGCCTCACAAGTTGATAGGCTCTTAGTCTCAACTCACAGTTGAGCCCTTGAACAAGCTACAAGCCCAGAACTAACTCACTCAAATTCATTCGAAGAATAACACAAGGTTTGGAATTGTTTTGTGAATCGGGTTCAGTCATTCGAACAAGCCAATCGTTCCCCAACCTCCAAGCTCACTTCCATACGTTGTCTACCCACCCTAGAGGTGTTGTGAGCCACTCTAATCCCTTTTCAATTCATTTCGAATTCATTTTTCATTTATTTCAGATCGTAACTAGTTAACTTGAACGTATAAGTTTACATGTTTATTTTACGTACGTACTAGTAAGACTTGGGTTCGAATCATTTCCGTGGTGTTGCCTAGCCACCAAGGATCACGAATGATCACCCCATTGCCTCGCATGCATTCGTATCACACGTATACACAAGCCATTTCGTTTTGCCAAAAACTAGTTTTCAACCCATACCACAAAAGACTTGGAATATTTCTAAGTCTTTTGACTTGGCAAAACTGCCTCAACTCGCTCATTTCGTGGTCTATAATTTCGAATTCGTAAAAGCAACCCACATATGTTTTTGCTCAGTTCGAATATCAACATGACAAACTTTATTTTTCGTGTTTGAAGTTTTTCATGAAAAGCCCTCGAAAACCCTTAAAAACGCTTAAAGTAAAAGCTACATAGCTGGTTTCCAACACTTAGAAAATCTTTGAGTTTCCAGAATTTAGAATGTGCGACTAGGCTGTAAACTCACATCATATCTTCGAATTTCTAAAACACGACCACCTAATATTTTTGCACTATCTCATTTACCACTTGGAAAACTACACTTTACGTGTTTTGAGTTCACAATAATAGTTTGAACCCGTCACCTAGAATTGGCCATTTTAAAACTGCCATCGCAATTTTTGACTAGAATTAAATCTTATATAATCCGGATTGGGCTGAACAAAAGCCCAATAAGAAATAGAGTTAGACCAGCCCACTGAGCCCATATGAAATGTTTTTAGAATCACAAAAATAATCCAAATCCAGGCCCAAAAGAATCTTCATGCCCTCGCCACTAAAATTCTTAACGGGCCACTATTCTATGCGTTTTAAGGCCCATTATATCAAAAATAAACATTCTGGTCAAACAAGCAGTTGACTTAAGCTTTAGTAAGCCTAAATAAGCTTCGGGAATTTTTGTAGAATTTTTCCACAAGTTTTTATGCAAAAAGGACTAACTTTGCAAACTAGTTTCACTTGAGGGGCCAAAACTGCCAACTTTGTAAAAATAGGTTCTGGAACAGTAAAAACAGTATCTCTAGGATAGAAAATGACTTTATAATAAAGTATAAACTCAATTTGTCATTTGGGTTAAACTTGGATTGAAAATGTAACTTTTATAAACCGAAGGACTAACGGTGTAACGCAAACACCGTTAGGGTATAAAGTGTAAAAATAGCGAAAGTTCAAGGGTAAACAGAAACTTATAACATTTTGTTTCCTATCCTCAATTTACACAATCCACCCTCAACTCTCACATTGTTTCGTTTCAAACACAAACTTATTAACAATACGTTATATTTATATATAACAACTTTTAAACCACTCGACTCAACGTTTTGTCTCATCCAATTCGAGACGACGATCATTATGATTTCTGAATCATAACAACAAAATAATAATATTAATAATATTATTTCTGAACTTTAAACATATTAAGCATATCACACTCACGTCACCGATCAAATCGTCATACGATTCCTCATATCGCATTCATTATTCTTGCTGAGACGAATTCTCAAACATTATTATTATTCAGGTCGTGTGTGAAGCTATTTCCGAAATCTCAACTGAATTTACATTTCAGTGAATCCACTTTCGTCATTATTGCTATCGCATCAGGTGAGTTCATAGCCCCACTTTTCTTGTTTACTGTTTTATAAACTCTTTGGGGAGATACATGCTCAAATACAATGCTTTATACTTTTTCAAGTACTCTACACTTTACATACTACTGTGAGTTCCATAGACCACTCTTTTACCTATTCTAAATTACTTTTGCGGGAAATACATGCTTGTATTTCATATAAACTTTACTAGTTTACCTTAAACATTATACTCAGTTGATAAACCACTTTACTTATTATTGAAACGTAATACTTGCTTTTACTTACAAGGACACTATAAACTTTTGCGGATTACTATGAACTTATGAATTCACATTTATACATTTCTATATCTCATGAAGATATACCTACTATAAATATGATCACAAGTGATTTTCAACTGTATGCTATACCTGATTCACTATTGCCTAAGTTTACCTTTATTGCCATGTTCGAAGTCCCTCATATCATGAACCTTAATCGCTTGCGAGTGAACGTAAATAATTGTGAATAGATCTATTTGGGACTGACAATCCCCGTTTGAGTCTGCTAGGATGAGCCACCCAGGCGCACTTTATTTGAACAAACTTATGGGTTATTGGCAAATACCCATCCCGAGGGCCTATATACTTTACATCATTTTGATGCCTGTTAAACGTTGAGTTTCATGAGACTTAGAGCAATAGAACGATACTGTAGTCATGATACAGTATTGCCATTATTTTTATTAAACTTAGAACTTGTGTTGTAAAACCCGAAGATTTCGAACCATAAAATTCTTGCGTCATTTTGAAATTTCCTAAGTACGAATTACTAACTTATAATATATTAAACTATACCTTATGAATAATATCATCTTATATAAATAAAATACTAATTATAACTTAAACTAAATAAAAGTTATCTTAAAGTTACCTAAACTAATGCAAAACCGATTGTGCCTAGCCCCTTATTCTTTGGTCGTTATCTTAAAGATAAGGAACAAAATATATATACCAAAATTTCAAGCCCATCAATCACGCTCATGCCATATCAATCAAATAATATCTTACTAAACTTAAAACACGTTTTCTATTTTATATACAATCAATATCACCTCCTTGATCTTCTCTATTATACACCGAATCAAAAGAGAAAACAGGATCACACACTCATACAAATCAGTTTTCTGCCAAGAAAGAAGAAGGAGAAGAAGAGTGGTGATCAAGATTGAGAGTGCTACGCGTTAGAAGGTTCTTGGTGTATTCGAAACCTAGTCCTCTTTTTCCATTCGGTTATGTTCGACACACAGGTTCTTTTCATTCTTTCGTTCTCATTCAGTCGATCTAACATACGTGTATTCAAGGCTTATAAGCAAGTTAAGAAAATATAAAGAACATGCTCGTAAATATCTTGTTAATAAAACTATGTGAAAGAACCAAGACCTACACGACCAAACTCTGTTGCAAAGTATATCCTAACGAACTGAAACAAGAAAGAAAATACATGTTATACATACCAAGACGTAAATATGAAACTCAAGTAATAATAAAATGGGAATGCATGTTCTGTCACGTGGGCAAGAATTCAATAGATGTGAGTGCATGTAATCTGTTTTGACATTGTGTTTTAAGTAATACGCATGGGGTAATATGGGTGGCATTAAATCTGTTAATGATTTGTATAAACTAATGATAATGGCATGCGTGAAATTGTACTTAAATGGGTCGCATATATAGTGTTGGTACACAGTGAATTGGGGCTGGTTTAAGATAAGTTTTGAGGGGTCGAAGGGGGCTGGAAAAGGGCTATGATTTTCACGTGTCGAATATGAGTTGTTGTGATTTTATGTGGGTCGGCATGGGGTATCGTATGGCTGGGCAAAATAAGGAGTTTTGGCTGCGTAAATTGGCGGTTGTTGATGTGTTGTTGGGGCTGTACAATAAGTCGAGTTTCATGCAAGTAAAATGGGTTTTGTTGAGTGTTCTTATGCGTGAGTTGGGTGTGCATCGAGGGTCATTAAACAGGCTGCTGGTCTTGTCATTTGAGTGTACTAAGAATGATGATAAAACTGTTTTTAACCGCTTGTTATGGCTGTGATTTCATGTTGTGTGTGTGCATGGGCTTAGGTCAACGAGAATAAGGAAAGGTAGGGCTTTATGTATATATTTTTATAGTTTGTGTTGAGGTGTGTCGTGTGGGCAACAAAAGATTATGGGCATATCAATACACTAAAATGACTAAAATAAACCAAGCCTGAGAATAAGGAAATTCATATATATATATATATATATGCAATTTACACTTTAGCCTTTGAACTTAAATAAATGACACTTTAAACCCCAAACTATTATAAGTCGTTTTATTAAACCCTAAACTATAATGTGAACATAATGAGTCCTTTAAGTTACATATTATCATTATAACCTTAAAAAGTCATTAATTGGGAAAAGTACTAATTTTCGAAAGTTACTAAATATGAAATGTTACTAAATATGGAAACTTATTAAATATGCAAAGTTACTAAAAATGGAAAGAAACATAAATTATGAAATCTGATTAAAATAAGCTTATAAGTAATACATGATGGTTAATTCATATAGGTTCCGTGAAGAGGGAGTAGCTTCCGTTCAGTGTGCTTCTTGGTTAATTCACTCATTATCTTTTGCACAAGGTACAGATATTCTGCCCTTCTTTAGTAAGGTGCCTTCGTCTCATTTCTGATTTCTGATTCACTGCCATGTTCTTTGATTCTGTGAACCTTTCTGGTTTCTTTCATGATATTATGAACCTTTGACATGACCTTTTCTGTTATGAACCTTTCTGATATTAAACCTTTCTGATACATGACCTTTCTGTTATGAACCTTTCTGATATTAAACATTTCTGATATATGACCTTTCTGACATGGAACCTTTATGGTATGAACCTCTGATATGAACCTCTGATTATGAACTATGATATTCTGAAATGGAAATTGACTTATGAAACTAAATTAAATACTGGATACATGATACTTGACCTTGACCCACAGTTTGATACTACGAGCCACTCACTAGGCATGAGGGTTTCATCTCCATGCCAGTCGATGCACCGATGGCATGACTCTAAGGCAGGAGAGTGATGACCTGTCCCGTCCCTTTTCTGTATTTTATTTGGTGTGTTGGAGTTATGGCCACCAAGGGCGTATGGATGCATCCTAGATTTGTTTCTGTATTATGTTCATGTTATGATATGTTATGATATGCATGGTGACTGATGGTGTGTGCGATACACGTCTTTCACAACTCTGGGAGCTGATCACTCCATATTTCTTATTTCTGGGATTAGTGAGAGAAACATCTCTCTGCATGGCGGTATGATTATGATTTCATGTTCATGTTTCTGGGCTCGTAGAGGATTACTGTTTTCCATGCACTTTATAGACTTATGACCTTTACCTTTCATTACTGACACCCTATGACATGATACTGGACTTATCTCTGTACTGGGCTTGGTATGTTTGGGCTTGATGGGATCTTTTGATTACTTCACCATTACTCATGATACTATCCATACTTTCTGATATCTCTGTATAACCCTCATATTTCTTCTCATCTATTATTACATCATGTACGATTCCTTCCATCTTCCCTATTTCAGTATTATTGTTTGTTACCGTTATATCTGTTCACTGAGCTCGTGTAGCTCAGCCGCGTTTCTTTTCCCGCGGCAGGTTTAGTTGGAAGCTGGGAGTTGGGTGAAAAGTGTTGACTTTAGAAGACTCCATTAGCTTTCGGAAGATGACTAGAAGAACCTTATATTAGACATAGAAATTTTGTAATGTAAAGCTTGTAGTTTCTGATTTCAGTTGTAAACCTTGGATTTTCATTGTATTATTTATGTCAAATGTCTGTGTTTGTTCTGATAAGAATCCGTATATGTGACACCTTTGCCCTTGTCGGGTTGGGGTGTTACAATTATGGTATCAGAGACGACAGGCTGCGACTCGTAATGCATTTACCCTTGACCTGTGAAGTTTGGACCACTAGGTTTCCACTGTAGGCGCTCATAAGATAACCTTTAAGTTTTGCTATAGGATTTCCCTATAGGAACTTAAGTTCTGACCAGTGAGGAATGGGTAGACTCTAAGGCTTTTGGTTAAGTATCATTGCTTCCGCATCACTCTGATTCGTGCCCTACTTGTTGAGATCACTTTTGGAAATTGAAAGCTCACGATTTTCACCACCTAAGATCTGAAACCCAATTAAATCTTGAAATCATTGGAAATTACATAGAATTTGCTTAACACTATTTGAACTTTCTTTTGAGATTCCGACTCCGAACTCTGATTCTTTTGTTAATCATTTTGATACCTCTCCGAACATTCTGAGAATCTCCATGGCGATGACGTACTTGACACATTTTGTTAATTGTCTTTTGCTTTGATAAACGTCTAGAAATCTTCCGACCCTATTTGATTTCGTTTCACCTATCTCTGTCCCTATGAGAAGCCTTGTGGTTGTGACCATGAGCATAAGAATGTTTTCCCCTCATTTTTGAATGATAAAGATTTGATTTGTGATCCGTCTTTCCTTGGTTAGTTAAACTTCGATTTTATTCTGATAAGAAATTGGGTGATTGAGTATTCCAATATTGACAACTACCCTTCTATGTCTCACCTTTGGCGTTTGAAACAATTTTGAACTCCCTACTACAATTACCTATTGTTAAACCTTGGCTATCACTATTATTTTCCCTGCTGGACCTGGAGTTGACAACAACGGCAGCTACCCTAAAGAGTGAAGACATTGGCGATGCAGAAGAAGAAATTCTAGTCAAGAGGGCGAGCCTGGAGCTGATGAAGACGTGCAGTCTCACTTCCCTATTCATCTTGGTTGTACTAAGATGAATTGAGAGCGGAAGCAGACTGAATGATGAAGAGATTTAAAGATCGTGCCAGAAATCCACGTTACTACACCACAGTTCCAAGAAGAAGTGCCGAAGGCTTGAGGGACCAGACTCGAGTTATAATTCCTTTCCACCCTATGATCATACGACAGACTGCATGGATTTGGAAGAAGTTTAGGATCATGTATTTGAATGGACGATGATTCTGAAGCGAATGTTTGTGTTTGGAAGAGTTGATTCTGTAAAGAATAAAGCTATGGATGACGTAATTCATTTCCTCTTGACCTACTAAAATTTCCGTTACCGGATGATAAGACTCTGGGAATGATTTAGGTTTCCCGCTAGAAATTCCGTTTTGTGTAGATTTCGCGCATGTGTGATGATGGTTTGTTATGAGAATTTTGAAGTAACCACTGGTGTTGATCACCTGAGTTGATTCTGGTGAGTGATGGAGGATTGACGCTGCTGGCGATATATCCATTTCTGATAGACGTTCTAAAATTTTTTCCGTTACTCTTCGAGTAGTTCGTTCTCCTCTTAGTTATGGTGTTTGATTTTGATGACCTCTGAGACTGTAGTTGGATTAGGTGGATTTAAGATAGGTTATTTGTTCACGACTTGAGATAAAGTATGACCATCATGAGGGCATATTTATATGATGCCAGTATTATGACGTCTGGCCAACGTGATAATACTTACATCATATAACGTGCACTTGTTGTGGGCATAGGATATTTCGAGAAGTGCCTTAGAGCCTTAGAATTCTGGTATTTGATTGAGACTTTAGGATTCGTTCTGCCTTTGCGCTTAAATCTGCCTTCACCGTTATACGATTTGATACGTCTGGATTCTCGTTACACGTTCCGCTGATCTCTGTATTTCTGATAACTATCTTAGGTCCTGTTGTAGAACTTTCTGCAGTCTGGTAATCTGTTTTATGTCTGTATGGACTCTATCTGTTACTATGAGGGAGTACAGCTATGTGTTGCTATATATACGTCTAACATTCGATAAATCTGTTCATGATGATCTGTTGTGAATTATGGTCTGTCCGTTCTGAAGAAACCGAAACTATTTTGATTATCAAGAGAGAATCATGAGAAACTAGTCATTCACAATTCCGTTCGCGGTCCATTATGCTTTCCGTTTCGTTTCACTTCAATTTTCGAGGACGAAAATTTTCTTTTAGAGGGGAAGAATTGTAAAACCCGAAGATTTTGAACCATAAAATTCTTGCGTCATTTTGAAATTTCCTAAGTACGAATTACTAACTTATAATATATTAAACTATACTTTATGAATAATATCATCTTATATAAATAAAATACTAATTATAACTTAAACTAAATAAAAGTTATCTTAAAGTTACCTAAACTAATGCAAAACCGATTGTGCCTAGCCCCTTATTCTTTGGTCGTTATCTTAAAGATAAGGAACAAAATATATATACCAAAATTTCAAGCCCATCAATCACGCTCATGCCATATCAATCAAATAATATCTTACTAAACTTAAAACACGTTTTCTATTTTATATACAATCAATATCACCTCCTTGATCTTCTCTATTATACACCGAATCAAAAGAGAAAACAGGATCACACACTCATACAAATCAGTTTTCTGCCAAGAAAGAAGAAGGAGAAGAAGAGTGGTGATCAAGATTGAGAGTGCTACGCGTTAGAAGGTTCTTGGTGTATTCGAAACCTAGTCCTCTTTTTCCATTCGGTTATGTTCGACACACAGGTTCTTTTCATTCTTTCGTTCTCATTCAGTCGATCTAACATACGTGTATTCAAGGCTTATAAGCAAGTTAAGAAAATATAAAGAACATGCTCGTAAATATCTTGTTAATAAAACTATGTGAAAGAACCAAGACCTACACGACCAAACTCTGTTGCAAAGTATATCCTAACGAACTGAAACAAGAAAGAAAATACATGTTATACATACCAAGACGTAAATATGAAACTCAAGTAATAATAAAATGGGAATGCATGTTCTGTCACGTGGGCAAGAATTCAATAGATGTGAGTGCATGTAATCTGTTTTGACATTGTGTTTTAAGTAATACGCATGGGGTAATATGGGTGGCATTAAATCTGTTAATGATTTGTATAAACTAATGATAATGGCATGCGTGAAATTGTACTTAAATGGGTCGCATATATAGTGTTGGTACACAGTGAATTGGGGCTGGTTTAAGATAAGTTTTGAGGGGTCGAAGGGGGCTGGAAAAGGGCTATGATTTTCACGTGTCGAATATGAGTTGTTGTGATTTTATGTGGGTCGGCATGGGGTATCGTATGGCTGGGCAAAATAAGGAGTTTTGGCTGCGTAAATTGGCGGTTGTTGATGTGTTGTTGGGGCTGTACAATAAGTCGAGTTTCATGCAAGTAAAATGGGTTTTGTTGAGTGTTCTTATGCGTGAGTTGGGTGTGCATCGAGGGTCATTAAACAGGCTGCTGGTCTTGTCATTTGAGTGTACTAAGAATGATGATAAAACTGTTTTTAACCGCTTGTTATGGCTGTGATTTCATGTTGTGTGTGTGCATGGGCTTAGGTCAACGAGAATAAGGAAAGGTAGGGCTTTGTGTATATATTTTTATAGTTTGTGTTGAGGTGTGTCGTGTGGGCAACAAAAGATTATGGGCATATCAATACACTAAAATGACTAAAATAAACCAAGCCTGAGAATAAGGAAATTCATATATATATATATATATATATATATATATATATATATATATATATATATATATATGCAATTTACACTTTAGCCTTTGAACTTAAATAAATGACACTTTAAACCCCAAACTATTATAAGTCGTTTTATTAAACCCTAAACTATAATGTGAACATAATGAGTCCTTTAAGTTACATATTATCATTATAACCTTAAAAAGTCATTAATTGGGAAAAGTACTAATTTTCGAAAGTTACTAAATATGAAATGTTACTAAATATGGAAACTTATTAAATATGCAAAGTTACTAAAAATGGAAAGAAACATAAATTATGAAATCTGATTAAAATAAGCTTATAAGTAATACATGATGGTTAATTCATATAGGTTCCGTGAAGAGGGAGTAGCTTCCGTTCAGTGTGCTTCTTGGTTATTTCACTCATTATCTTTTGCACAAGGTACAGATATTCTGCCCTTCTTTAGTAAGGTGCCTTCGTCTCATTTCTGATTTCTGATTCACTGCCATGTTCTTTGATTCTGTGAACCTTTCTGGTTTCTTTCATGATATTATGAACCTTTGACATGACCTTTTCTGTTATGAACCTTTCTGATATTAAACCTTTCTGATACATGACCTTTCTGTTATGAACCTTTCTGATATTAAACATTTCTGATATATGACATTTCTGACATGGAACCTTTATGGTATGAACCTCTGATATGAACCTCTGATTATGAACTCTGATATTCTGAAATGGAAATTGACTTATGAAACTAAATTAAATACTGGATAC